>JALLPH010001115.1:0-12161 GCA_036939855.1 Cyclotella choctawhatcheeana
AAAATTACAGAGGCAAGTGGGCTCCCACAGGAGCCCATAGCTGGAAAGCTGTTAAGCCAATCAGTCGCAATATCGGCTGAAGAAATTGCCACTTGTTTAGGCTTAAGCTTTCCTGGAGATGCCACAAACTCCGAGCTTAATAGTTTGCTGCCAATATACACGCATTTCCTAAGAGATGTTCAAGACAACGTGGAGACAAGTCCTTTTGTGGATCTTCTTCGGCAGTCAAGCCGTAAAACTCCCGAAGCAGCAATTGTTTTACTCTACTTCATTGAATTTCCTGTAATGGTTCTCAAAGTTCGTGAAAGCTGCGTTGCTATCAATGATTGCTCAGTGTATGAAAAATTTAACTGCAGTGATTTGATTGATCAGATGGCAAAGAATGCATTCATAATTAAATGGTGCCGTTGTGCACTTTCTTCATCGAAAAAACATAATGCAGTTGTTCTGGCCAGCTGTATCAATATTCTTGACTCTGTCAATATCCTTCCCGAAAAGAGAGCAAGAAAGTATCTCAAGAAAAATGTACTCTGTATAGACGACAACTCATCCCGTGATGATATCATTGAAAAGTTTCAGCTGTTGAGGTCAGATCTCGCTGATGTTGTTTCCAGAGATGATGTAACTCGGGATGTAAGTTAGTTTTTGTTACATCTTAGCCCTTACTTGCGTTAATCTGATGAGACCTTAATCCCACTACTGCCTTAAAACTATCACATCAAAAGGCATCAGCCAATGCCATTCTAATTCAGACTCACACTTTAAAAGTGCTCTTTGGGGAGGATGATGCAATTAAAATCATGATGACTTCCCCAAAGAAGGATGCATTTGAAGCAGGATTGAGCAGGCATCGGGGTTTGTTGAGTGAGGGAGAATATCAACTCTTCCGCGTGATGTTAATGTCGGAAAACCAATCAATCGAAGAAGCACTCATTTCTCAACAAATTGATCAAAGTAAAAAAGCAAGAGGGATTTTCAACGAGTGTGCAAATGCTGGTTGTGGAAATGAAGGAACCAAGATATGCCAAAGGTGTAAGGTTGTCTGTTACTGTTCGCGCTCATGTCAAGTGAGTCACTGGAGGGCTGCACATAAAAATGTATGTGAGGATGCTACTCTTCCGAGGCAAGCTTCAGCAAATGCAGTTCAACTCGCCCGATCGATTACAAGCCCTGCTTTACGGAACCATAATGAGTTTCTATCTGCAAATCCAGATATTGACTATCGAATACTATTACCGACAGGAAACCAAGACTGTGGTGTTATATTTCCTGATCCCATGGGGAAGATAATGTTCAAATTGTGGAGAGAAAAGGCTCCAGAGCCGCCATACGTGCACCGAATGTATGGCATGCTTGTACATACAAGGCCACAGTACAAGAAAATTATACGCCAGCAATTAAAAGACGAATACGGTATAGATCCCCTGAGTGAGGAAGCAAAGCTTGATTTTCACACGTCAGGCAAAGGAAGAGACGAGAGCAGTGCTGCTGGTGAACATGATGATGCCTACTATGCTTCCATTGACGGAACTCATGATGGTCTATGGGTTTGTATGGGTCTGAACGGAATGATGGTGAATTTGGACAATCTGGATGAGTTCATGCTGGAACAGGAGGAGGAATGGGATCACGATAAAGCGGAGCGGCCAGAACTTAGAAGAGAGGATGAATTTGTGGAGTTGGATTTGCATACTTTTGAAGAGGTTGTTGGGCCATCTTTGAGGGACAGAGGCCTCACTGTTGCCAGTGGCATCACGCGACGATTGATAGAAGATGACTGTGTGTTACCCCCTCTTAGAATTACAAGAGTTAGAGAAAGAGATATGTCTGAACTCATTGCTACAAAGCAAAGAGGAAATGAGCAGTTTGCTGCAGGGCTGTTTGAAAACGCTTTTGAAACATACGAAGATGCTCTGTGTTGTGTTGTTGAGTATCAATTTTACATTGCTCCAGCAAGTCAAGTAGAGGAAGTTGTCAAAATACTGTCGAACCAGGTAGAATGTCAGCTAAGGCTTCACGAGTACAAAACTGCTGCTCAAATTGCGACGGATGCGCTGATTCTAGACTCTGATCACGAAAAAACTAGAATTCGCCGTGCCAAAGCAGAACTTGCTCTGTATAGAAATGAGAAGGAAATTCTTCCATACCTTGTGCAGGCTAAGCATGATTTGGAAGAAGTTCTCGACAGTCCCTTTTCCAGCAAAAATGGGTGTGAAGCGGCACAGATCTTATTGGAGGAAACCAATGAATTGATAGAAAATGAAAGGAAAAAGTTCGAAGAGGAATCACCTGCCGGTAATTTTGATTTGGGGGTGCGTGTGATCAAGTCCAAGTGCTGGTAGTCCTATAGTGCCAGAATTCATCTTAATTAGTCAGAAACAAAGCTTTTGTCAGAAAGTGGTTTAAAGTTGTAGAATGTCTCTAGTGTTACAACAACTATGATATACACATCCCTGTATCGTTGCTGGATTTGTGTCTTTCAACCCCATAAGAGCAACCACATACGTCTCATCAACATCTCGCTACTCTAAGGTTTCTGCCTCACTCTGGTGTTGAAGTTGAAATTTTGCTTCAGACTAGACAGCCAATCCGACGAATGATCCGCCCTATTAATCGTGGGCACGGGATGGGCCGACATTTCTATTTGTACACTATCACCCCTTTGCAGTTCTGTACAATTCCGTCCATCGAAGTAGACGTGGGCAGTCGATCGGGCATCTTCGGGTACATAACAACGTAACACCACATGATCTGGAAAAATCATGGATCTAAAACTCAAGACGTGGGGACATATGGGAGTGACTAGGATTGATGGTACGGCGGGATGGACCACACTGCCTCCTGCTGCCATGCTGTAGGCTGTTGAACCCGTTGGTGTTGCGAAGATAATACCATCAGCCGCCACAGTTGTTAGATGTACATTGTCGCAGAAGCATTCCAGACTTGCCTATGATGAGTACTTGTGCAATGAGAACAAGATAAACATTCTCATGTGATGTTAGGCATTGATATATGTCAATATCTCACCAGATAGGGACTGGATCCACGATCAATGACTACCTCATTTAAGACATTATACCGCGATCTCAATGTCCCATCCGAACCAAAGATTCTACAATCCAATCTCATTCTCATGGATATACAAATCTGAGCATTTCGTCCAAACGCCATGGTCTTTTCTTGATAATTTTCTCGTGATATGTCCTCTAACAGCATGCTGTTATTGCCACGTTGTTGCGACAATCGTAACCCATTGGCATTGGTATCATTATTTTCCTCTGTCTCGGCAGTTTGTTGCTGTAGTCCCAGTGCGATCAAAATAGCATCGAGAATTTCTTCCCGAGCAAACGGTGTGAGAAAGCCGAGGGAACCACCCGCAATGGGTAGTATTGGTGGCACCGGACCGGAGAATACATGTGCTGCATGCATAATTGTCCCGTCTCCTCCTAATGCCACAATCAAATCTGGATCGGATAAATCCGCCGGGGCTGAAGAATCTTCTAGCATTTCATTACTGCTGACTTTTGATTCAGTTAATTGTTCCCCTGAGCCAAACCCCGGAACAGGCTTTTGTTTTGAAATGAAATTATCGTACCTAATTAATTTCTCGTCACAGTACAACTGAAGTGAACATAAAGATTTCCTTATCTCACCTTTGGCCGAAATAATCGTATCATATCATTCTCTAAATCTAAATCAGTATAGGCATTCAAACTATTCGACAACGTATCATCCACAAGGACCTGAACTCCCCTCCCTATCAGCTCCTCAATAGCCGACGCCGCCACCGCCGTCAGTTCTTGATCGTCCAGCTTGACCAAGAACAATACCGCCGGGATTGTTCTTTCGGGACTTTCGTTTGACGTATCATCACTATGAGAAGATTCCTGTTTCTCCCAACTGTACACCACTTGACCCGTGGCCGGGCCGCCCAATTCGATATGATTATTGGGAAGAACCTGTTCGCGTATGGCATGCATGCATTCGCCGTGATTACACCATGTCAGTTCGATCTTACGCTTGCTCTTACTCCGCGGCGTGGTGTTAGTGGAAGAGGAGGGATCGGACGCAAAGTTCAAGTCATCCTGTGTTTGTGTACCGGAAGAAATGGAAGATTCGATTGTTGCATTCTCGAATGGGGAAGAGAAGGAGGGCTTTTCTCGAATCTCCTCCTTGGACGATGATGAGGCTAATAGTTTAGTGTGCGGGAATGATGAGCTGCGGCGCAGAGTGTATACCGGTGCAAAGGCGTCCATTGGTGATATTACGGTTAGAAACCAGGTAATTAGCAGTGTCGACGGTCGGTTCATTGTTCAAATAGATTCTTCCTCCAACAGGTGGTCTGTGGTGCAAAATAATGTAATGCAGTGTCTTCCGTTTTCCGTTTCTGAGAGGGTGAGAAGTGAATGAGAAGATTATGAGCCGGGGGTAGTGCGCTGATAGGGTTTACAAGGATACAGTGCGTTAAGCGCACTTTTAAAACATCTGCCGACGCAAGCCGACGCCGAAATATGAAATAAGTAATACCTATGTTCATGTAAGAACAATATCTTCCACTAAGCATAAAAGACAAACAAAGTAACTCTCGCTGGTCTGTCGGCTGCCGGGGCGTTAAGTTCTCAAGAGTAACAACAAATGAAGAGACCGACGTATCTTCTACGCCACTGCACCATTCTTGTGCTTGTATCAACATTCGAATTCAGCCCACACAACTCCTACTCGTCTGCTCTAACAATAACAACATTCAACATTCTCGCACCGGTCCATCGATCGATGGACGCATCATCACGACGTGAGTCCGAGCGCGAAATGTGGTGGCGTCCAAGAGCGGAGGGTGTCGCTCAATACATTGCCGACAAGTTTGTTTCGTCCGATGTCATTATGTTACAAGAATGGTGGTTTGATGAGACATTCACTCAAGTATTTGATGATGCCACCGGTAATTTGTTCTATAGAATCGCCGAACGACGACCAAGTGCCGTACGAGGTGAAATGAGAGATGACGGGTTATGCTGCCTCATACGAAAAGACGGAGTTTTGGAACCGATCCGATCTTGGCAGGTCTCGACGGGTCGCACTCGAATATCACAATTGGTGCATTGTAGAGAGAGTAGAGGTTCGATGGGTAGAGATGTGTATCTTGCAAATTCTCATCTCTCATTTCCCGGGGACTCTGATCCACTGGTGAATGAAGAGAGGCAAGCGAGTGAAGCAAAAATCATTCTAGATGCTCTCTCGGTTGCAGCGGAACAATTTGAAACAAACAATAACAACAGCAGAGAGTCGCTACATATAATTTGTGGTGATTTCAATTCAAATTCATGTGGTCTTGCGGCATCTCTCTGCGAATCGCATCCATACAATTTTGTCAATTGCGCATCTGCCACAGCTCAACAAATGCTTTCCAACATTGGAGGACCTATCAATATTGGAGTGACGCATTGCAATCATCTCGGTGAACAGGTCAGTGTAGACCATATCTTTCTTCGATTGAACAAGAATTGTCGGAATTCCATACCGACACAAACAAATAGATGTACAGCGTTAGCGATGGGGTATCTCGATACGAAAGGAACGAGGATTGTCAATGTTCAAAAGGAAGACATAGTTATTGAAGGGAAGCAAGTGCTTAGTGACCATAGACCTGTCACCGTGTCGATTCATTGGCCAAGTGTGAGGAACTCATTGAATGAAACTTTTGAATCAGATCTATACGTCAATGTCAGCATGCCTTTGGATCCGTTAGAGTCACCGTGGGGTATTGTTTGAGCATATCTTGTGTGTAAGCTATGTAATAGAAGATGTGAATATTCATGTATTATAAAAACACGAATCATGATCCAGTGAGGAGACTGTAGTTCTGTTTGTGCTGTATTCCTCTGATGCTCTCTTATTATTTCAAACAAACTAAGCTTAAAACATGGGTTCTTCCCTAATAAATATACATTTTTCATTAATTCTAAACATAGTACTATAAAGTTGAGCCTTATCTCTCCTGTAAGCCGTGATGCCTGCTGCAAGTATTGTATTAGTACTAAAGACCATGTTCAAATCTGAGATGATGTGAAAGGAGAGCACTTGCATCTGAGCTACATTTAAGCACAAGCAATACAAATACTACCATATATCTACAGCCGATTTGATATAATAGGCTCCGGTGGTGAACCAACGCCTCCACACAATTTATAAATCAATGCCATGGCTTCCGAAGCTAAGCTATCAGCTCCGCTCTGGGTATTTGCCTCAGCATACACACGTACAGCATCTTCCGTTCCGCTAGGACGGACAAAGCAACGAGGCTTGGGACCACTGCTTCTGTTTTCTTCGGCTGCCATGGCATCCATTGCAGATTGTAAAGCTTTTTGCAAAGCTTCCGGTGCCACTGCCGCCGTTTCATTGTCATTCGTTTGAATGACTGTTCTGTCTGCCACCCTGACTTTTGCCTGTCTGCTGGGCATGTCGGAATACAAATCAGCCCATGTGTCTAAGCTCCATCCACGCAAATACAAGATGGCATCCACTAACAGCATATCACTCATGGCATCTCCCACGGACTGATTAACCAAGGCGGGCAATAAACGTAACCGTCTCAATGCAATATTCCCACGATGGTTACGAGGCGTACCTCTCAGCTTCTCCTCCGCTTCAGAAATGAAATTGTAAAACTTTGGTCCGAACAAGACGGTCCCGTGTCCATTCGCCTCGAAGTAGACACCCACGTCAAAATGATGATGAGCCGCGGCATGCACGAACTTAACCCCGGTCTTTGCCACAACGACATTGGTCTTTACCACGTTCTTTAAATACAGCGTCGATGATCCGTTGGCATAGGCCGTTTGGACTACCCCGCATTTGACCGCCGATCCGGCCGGGTCGATACAACGCAATTCTTCCTGAATAAAACTCGATACCAACACGGCTATTTTGTCACCATCCAGCAGATGGAATTTCCCACATCTATCTTGGTAATGAAACACGACTCTATCGGCATCACCGTCAAACGATGTCATGTAACCCTTGGACATTCCCATCAATTTCGATTCGTGACTGTATAGATTCGGCCGAAGCTGCTGCTTCTGTACGTACTCGGCACCGCAATTCTCGTTGAGCGGTCCCTCGCCGGGGAAATTCACGGTTCGTAACGACGGTAGACCCCGACATCCCTCGACGGCGAGTTTATCAAAGATTTGACGAAAGACGTCGATTTTCAAGGCACCGATGCCGCAGGCTCCGTCAATCACCAATTCCTTCGTGTTGGCCAGTCTCTTACCGCCCGCACCGTCCAATCCCCCCGTACGCAACAGGGCTGCGTACGACAGGGCCATGATTTCATAGTATCCGCTCTCATTGCATCGCTGGGGTATAATACTCGGTAACAAGTGTCCATTGGCATGCATCACGAAATGATGCAGCATGGGCGTGGACACCTCGCCGTGATCAATGACCGTGGCACCCATGGCGAGTGCGGCATTCATGGTCAATTGCGCTAATGCCGGTGAATGAGACCGAGTGTCTCTACCCACGTGCACTACCATCTTGGGCAGTTTGCCATCGCTGCCACCGTGCTTTCCCACGGCGTACTTTTGCAATGTTTTGATTAGAATCAGCGCCTGTTTCGAACTGGGGGCATTGGCCAGACTAACCGCATGTTTCTCCCAGTCGGCGTCGAGCATCCCCCCGTTCGAATCGGCCAATTTCATCCCGTTGTCATTCTCTGGATTATGTGACGCCGTGATCATGACGCCCACCTCTTCGCCGCCCAGCGAGGCGGAGCGTAAGGCGGTGAATATCCCCATGCGAACAAAGACGCATGGGAGGAGGGTGTGGGGTAGACGGAAACCGGCGGTGCCGTAGGAGTAGGATGTGACGGAGGATGGTTTGGGATGAGCGTCGATTAGGGATGACAGTTGGGCGTCGGGGATGGGGATCGAGGTGCCGCGATGGATCTTTGGTGTGGAGGATGATCCCATTGTGTTTGTTGCTTCTGTTTGCGTTGCTATGAAACTTGGATTTGTATTGTGTTAGTTTGGGAGTGTTGATACATCAGCCTTTCTGATTTGGATTTGGTTTGGGTTTGGATTTTGGATCAGCCCAAATGATTTTTGGCGCCACATCCATCACAACGGAAAGATATTATTAATTATTAGGGGTATTTTTTATCTACCGAAGAGTCTGCCTAACAATAAATTTGTAGTTAGAAGATTTCGCCTACTATTTTCATTTACGCTCCTGTCTTGAGCTCTCCTCTTCTGAACTCTGAGAACCTGACCTGGACGTCTGGGACTTGGGACTCGGGAGACTGTACTTGCACCACACTCATCATGTCGCTGTTCACAAGACACTTCTTTGACAAAATCCAAAACTCCCCATTCACCAAACTACGTCTCCCCGCTCCACCCTATCACGAGCCATCCTTCTGGGATCGAGCCTACAAGGATCTAAGCCCCGACGATTGCATCGAATGGGGCGGCTTTGACGTCAATCATTTACTAAAGTTTCGTTATGAGCGTGTCCCGCTCGACGACAGTGGTGACAGTCATGTAAATGATGATGGCTTGATAACGACGACACTTGCCGAATGTCTCGATTTACAACAGCATTCTTCTCCCGAGGAAGCATCGGCAGCCTACCAAACACGACAAGCTACCAATAACAATAATTCAGATTATTCAAACAATAACAATGATGCCATACTGCTGCTGGGATGTGGTAATTCCAAAATCGGCGAACAACTCCTAATAAACTCCTTCGAGGGACCCTTCCTACATGTCGATGTTTCCTCCAAGGTCATTTCCAGTATGACACAACGATACGAACGATACATTAAAGAAGCGAAAGTGCAACGGATGGAATTTATAGTGGATGATGCCACGGAGGGATTGACTAGTTTAGAACCGAATAGTGTGGGTGGAGCCGTGATTGATAAGGGCGTGTTTGATGCCCTGCATTGTTCATTGCCCAACATTAACATAGAATGCGAGGAGGATGAGATGAGTCCTATACAAAGTATCATGGAGAGTGTACATAGAGTGTTACAACCGTCACGGCCGTTTGTATTCTTTTCGAGATCGAATCCAGAGTTCATGATGAGACGTGTTTTTGGTGATGGGTTTGATGCCGATGAAAGGAGGAAACGATGGGATGATATCAGTGTTGTTAAATTGACAGATTTGAATGTCATGTTGTATCGACTTGTTAAGGCCGATGTAAGTTTACAACAGAGTAGCAGTGACAAAGACAGCAATACTTTGAGCTCTGTCACAACTCGTGCTTTCAAAAGAAAGCATAGACAACGAAATAAGTAGACACTAAACATGATGTGTTTGAAGCTTTGAAATGATTTAGGTTATATAATATCTCATTGGATATGGAGTAATATAAGTCAAGCAAAATAGTTGGTGCCAAACTATGTGATTGTTTCTCGTCTCATGATGAATGAAAATAGACGTGCAATGCTTCTGTATCAAAAATTGCATTGCTTGTAAATAAAGCTATGCTGCTTCATTGTTGGCCTCGTCATCGCTGGCAACTTCCTGCTGCTGCGCTGCGGCATCATCTGTGTATGCACACGAACCATCCGATAACGGGACGCTGTATAACCCAACATCCAGTTCGTATTTGCCTAGTATCATGGTACCAGCATCATCCAAACAGCGATATCCAATTGCGTCGCATCGCCCGTTTTTCATCATCTCTTTCTTCTTAGCCATGTTTGTTCTCGACAACGGGACGCAACCTCCAGCACACTGAAATACATTATTGTCATCATTGCTTAGTCTGTATACAATTACCATGGGTTTGCATCCAAGAATAGATGCCCGTATTGTTTCATAGGAAGGGTCTTGTGCTACAGCAAGCAGAACTGCCGGTAAAAGCGTCAGCAGCAGCGCTATGAATATTCCAATGATACGCCAAAGGATAGGTAAGGTAGAGTGATATTGTTTGTTGGGATGCATCGATATATACCGTGCCGGGGTGCTTTTGGTTTCGTATCCATTGGTTTTGCGTTTTCTGAGGTACGATTTAGGTCCGTAGGGTTCATCCTCGTCTTCTTCTCCGAGAATCGATTTTCTCATGACTGGAGTGTTGAAAGGCTGTCTACCGGAACCAAAGCTCGAATCGGCGGAGTCGTCGTCGTCTCTCCAGGGGGCAGCAGATGACGGCGGAGGTGGAGGTGTTTCGTGAAATATCAGGTCTTGATTGTTGTCGAGTGGGTGCTCGGGAGAAATGCCCACAAACATGATCAATGCCAGTGCAAGTCCCATGCCAGCTGCTGCCATTGTTCCTCCTAATGATTGATAGGGCGCCCACCACGCCACAATTATTTCCGTGGCTAATAAAAGACTGGGGCTTATTCCTTTGATTGGGAGATTTCTCTCTTTCTTTGGTTGTTGCATAGGTTGAAAGCTGAATGATTCATTTGCCGACGACGAAACGACATTACGCTCACCACCTAAATCATTGTGACTGACTGAATGAGACTGCTGCTCGTCATCTTCCTGTTTGTTCAATGGTGGGAACCAAAATTGCTCAGTTATGAAAACGGCCAAGAGTCCAGTAACACCCATTCCAGACGAAGTGACAAGGCGTTCTTTATCCGTGGCCATCGACCAAACCGATCCTATTGTTGCAGTGATGACATACGACAGTGAGACCGCAAATGTTCCGCGTTTGCATTCCAATCCGTGTACACTCCCTCCTAATGCGGTTTTAATGACGAGAAAATGCAGCAACAATTCCAATACAGATGACGATTCTACGAGTGCCAAAGGCACTCTCCACCACTGACCCTTGGAAAGCACAAGACCGGGCACTATAGCTCCAAATGCCGTGAGGGTACGTGATCCCGGACCAATCAATGGATTCAGCACTCGTCCCTCGAAGGATAGCCAATACGGCGGACTGTAGGCTCCTTCTCCGTCCCAACTGACTCCGACCTCATCTTCATTCCGATAGGAGACGTATCGAACGAATAAATCGTGCAGTGCACATAACAGAATGTGAAAACACAATAGTCCAGACAGCACGGTTGAAAATATCGGTCGATTGCGTGGACTACTGCCACGTCCATACGATCTCACGGGCATCTCTTCACCAATGGGATGACTGGCATCCCAACTCATTCTATTTCTACCATCATCAACGGCAGAGGTATTATCCTCCCACAATTCTTTAAGTAACGAACCAACACTCCAGATCAACCCCGCGACCCATCCTTTATTCTCTCGTACCATCTTTCTCCTATCCTTCCGATCTTCCTTTTCGACTTGAGGAAAGAATAATCCACCGCGCCACGCCATGTGGTTTAATAAAGATGTACGTTCGGTGGGGAACGTTCCGTCGAATTTGGCGTAGGATTGATCGTTATTGATCGAGGGGACGTCGTCGTCGTCATCGTTTAAATCTCGTATGGAGACGAAGGTGGAGTCTAATCCCGAGGCATCGGCTCCCACGAAGGAATTATCTTGAGCGTAATACGGCTGATTGTTTGTATGTTGCGAATATTTGGTTGTTTTTTCGCGTTGTACTCCCAGTAAGGAATTGGGCGGCACCATCGACGCATGGTGGGTGGGACTCGATGCCAAATTGTTATCGGCAATCTTCATAACGTCTCGTGCGTATTGTCGTATGAATGCGGGCGTTTCTTCGGTAGAGGGGGTGGTGGACATTGATTTGGTGGGTGCCGGTGTTTTGTACGACTTGTTGATGCTTTGGACTGGATACTCGTCCTCGTATTGGTCATGAGTGGTGGATAACGAGGAGAATCGCGATGTCGGTGCATTGTGATCGTCTCGTACTTCGACACCGGCTGCTGAATCCATGGAATCGTTCCATGAAGTGGCAATGGCGGGAGGACGTCGAGATTGCGGTATTGATGCTGAGTGTTGTGGTTGAGATGGTGTGTGTTCTTGGAAATCGAGGAGGTCCATGTCGTCGCCGTCACCGCCGGATGAATCGGGCAATTTGTGTATTACTTCATCGTTGCTGGAATCAGAGTCATAGTCCGTGGGGTTGTTCATACGATAGACATCCATGATGATTCCGATCTATAATATCGCTTTGTTTTATTGATGAGAGTCTGTGTTTGTTGTCATCGGGTGCATGGTACCATTCTGTTCTTTAAGATTCACTCATACTATTAACGTGTAAAAATATTTTAA
>JALLPH010001116.1:0-12152 GCA_036939855.1 Cyclotella choctawhatcheeana
CAAGATCTTTATAGAAGGATGGTGCATAAGCTATTGGTAGACATGCTTGGTTGATCTTCTTGAGCTGTTTCAAGGATTTGCAAGTTGAATGTAAGTTCAGTTCCAGAAGGACATGATGTGACAACTAACCAAATGAATAGAATTATGACAAAGTCAAGGAGCTGACACGTTACGTCAGGATCAAATTTCGTAACATTGACAACCAGAAACATCTCGGATGTAAAAATCTACATCAATCCCCCCTTCAACATCGAGTGGTAAGCAATGGTAGACCAAAAATAAACACACCTGTTCGACATTGTCGGCATTTATAATACCAAGCTCTACGGCCAGACTATTTGGTTTGCTCATGAGTTATGGCTGTTGCTATCTTCAGACAGAAAGATGCCTGTCTGTGTGGAGGTTGGAGGTTGGCTGGAGGTCGGTGGAGTGTGGAGTGAATGATCTGGAGTCTGGAGTGATGTTGTCGGGTTATGGCGGTTGGGTGTTGGGTTGCGGTTTGCGGGGTTGCGGGGGTGTTGGGCGGGGTGAGGTTGCGGGTTTGTGCACATGCGGCAAGATTTTTATGAGCTTCATTTTAATCTCCGAAAAGCAAAAAGTCTTGTCGACGTTGTGGCGTCAAACTTCTCGCTCGCCTCTCTCGCCTAATTTTTTTATGACTCCGCCTTTTGGCCTCGCCTAAAAACTCAAAATGAAAATCGGATTTGGAAGCCAACGCCAACGCCACCCACATCTGATTGAAGTCTGAAAGCTACCCACACCCCCAAAGCCATAACACTAAAACCACTCATGATAATACGAAGCATTGCGGCATTATCTCGCTAGAGTTTGTGTATGTAAGGAAGAGTTCAAGTTTTCGTCGACACTGCCAAACTGAATTGTTAGATTCGCAAAATGATACGTGAAGATTCTCACGGCTAATAGTTTCTGGCAGTGACTGTAGTTGCTTTGCAGTTTACTCTTATTTCTTTCATTGGCTGCTGTCTGCTTCGTTTGACGCTATGAATGTGTAATCGTTGCAATTTTCTAGATGAATGGATGGGTATTCAAATATGATTGACTTACCTCTCATCTCTCATCGCCCTATTTCTGTTCGTTCATGTTTAGGTAGATAAATTATCTCATTATCGGACCATCACTGCAGCCATAATAATTGTATACTTCTAATACCTTGAAAGAGCCATACAATCATGGGTGTCTCAACGCAGCATCGATTGAGTCTTAACATCCAACGAGCTAGAGACAAACAACTCTTCTCTGACAAAATCAGCAGCATCAAATCTTCTCACAACTCCAAGTCCAATAAGTCAAAGCCATTCTCACCTAAGGCCATCTATCAAAAGTGCTTCAAATCTTCTAAAAGCGAAAAAGAAGTCAAGTGGCGTGTATCTGTATCACCGGATGAAGAAACCGGTGAATCTATGCAAATCACCATGTTATCCAGTGAAGATGATGGGATAGTTGTACCTTCTTCTACTTCAGCTAGTTCTGAAGATAGTGATACTGCCCAAAACAATAATATTATCACAGCTGCTTCGGGTGGGGAGAAAAAGTCTTCGAAATTTGGTATTTTATTCAAGGGATCGCATAAGAATGACGGTAATAATGAATCAGGCAAACAAAATGGTCAAGGGGGTGGCGAAAATCGTAACGACCAATCCAATGGGAATGGTAGTAACAATGGTGATAAAAATGAATCGTCTGACAACAACAGCAACAACAACAATAATAATGATGGAAGATCGGAAAACTTCGATCCACTGACTTACTTCGGACCCGAACGCATCTCATTCGCCCAACAATCCACGTTGCCCCTCCATAGTGGTAAAGAATGTGAGGCACCCACCTCTCACCCCTCCTGGACACCTGCCACCGGTACCAATTTTCACGTTCGGGTGGGACCAAATTATGCCAAGACTGGTAAGAAGGCGCCAAGTTTGGAGAATCTGTATGAGGTGTATAGTGTACGGTATTTTAGAAGTCCGTGTAGGACTGTAGGTGGAGCTACCAGGATTATGCCGTTGCCAGAAATGTTAGAGCGTTGTTGCAAAGAAGAAGCAAAAGATGATGTGGATGTGGCTACAGAAGGCATGGATAAGCTGTCTGTGAATGGAGAAACGCTGTTGAAAGGAGGGAACTCCTCTCATCCCGAGCTCAAGAATACCAAAATCCCGGATGTACTCGTAGTGCATTTTATGCTCCCTTACAAAGATCCAAACATGTTCAAACAGAATGACGATGGACCTGGCGGAGAATGTGTTTACTACCTCCGTCCCTCTCAGCGATTTTTGGACGAAGTATCTGGTAAAATCGCCATGACTCCTGCTACACGTCTTTTCTGTAGATGGTGCAATGAATGCCAGTCAAATGTAGAGCTTAGGTCGCGATTCAAGTGCATGGCTTTAGTTCGGGACATAGAAAAGCATAATTTTGGTTTGTTGAAATCATACAATGGAAAGCCAGTCCTAATTACTGAGAGTGGCAGGGTTAACAGTGGATTTCATGGTGATGTTCGGTATTTAGAGATGACTGCCAATGGTGAGTTTATGTGTTATGCTTCTCAACGCTTTTTACCATAATTTGCTAGTTAACTCTGTGTGCTTTGTTTTGTTTGCTTCAGTCCATTGCTGGGCCTATATGGCCAAGAAAGGATTCGTTTCGATTATTCCCAAGTTCAAAAATATGCAGTAAGTTAACCCGAGATACTAAGGTCGTGTGTCTTGATTTAGACAGTGTTGTGCTCACAATTATTATCTCCATCTCCTCACTGATATTTGTTTTAGAATGGAAGTAGGGTTCAATATCGAGGGTCGAGCAGACAATGAACTGCCCGAATGTATGTTAGGATCCACGGTTCTGAGTTTCATTAACGAAAAGACAGGTCCTATGATCACCCCGGAGTTGCAGCAGCCAGTTCATGAACATCAGTCGTAACAAAGATTTAATTCAGAGTCATGTCGTTACTTGGAAAGCTGTTTTACTTCCCCATCATTTGATTAATCTTTTAAGTGATGTATTTAGGAGTCTCCCTGTTATCCCCACCATTTGATAAACATTGTAGTGATTTATTTAGGAGTCTACGTTACTAAACATGGCTCATCAGTAAAAGCATCACCATCTCTAGTTTAAATAAAGTTGTTTATCTAACAAAATTGGAACGATTTACAGCGAAAGCCTCTTCTAAAACAATAACTCTCGCAAGAAAATAATTCCTAGCTTCCACTAACCGTTTCAGATATTGATAATGACATAGTTTTCATCGGAACCAAGAACTTAAGACCAACTCTCTCGCATGAATACCAATAGGAAACAGCCATCACACAATATCATATTATTATTTTCACACACACACATCACTGGAACACATATCACCACTGGCGCAATCTTAGTCATTAAACCAAAATTACACCGATTCACTAACCCAGCTGCATCAAATGCTGGGCTCTTCTCTACTATTCTGAAGTGGTGGCGGCTCCCCCGTTAGCAGCAGCACCGTTAGTATCTTGTTTCGTGGAGCTATCGCTGAGGACAGGAGCACGGCGGCTATCGTTTAAGGGGTCGACATCATCCACGTTCTTTGATAGGCAGCCTCCCATGGTTATGTTTTGTGGTGAGTAAGAATTTCACACGCGGTGTTTTCCAACAAATAGATAATTGGATGGTGGTAGAATGGTAGGTGGTAGGTGTTGTGGTTGAGTGAGCGACCTCTATTATTATTTGTGTGGACTTGGCGACTCGTTTCAAAGCTCAACTCTTCCGGCAGATTCCACCCCTTTCACCTAATCTAAAATCTGAAATGAAAATCCACCAGAATTTTTGGAGAGAGCGGCCACAACCCGCCGTTTTATTTGGCCAAACCGTGCGGTTGATAACACTCCGACTTCCTGTGATGACGTCGAAAGAATTATCTACTGAAAATAATAAAAAAATATTTCACATTATAAAAGAAACGTAATACATATTGCTTAATATATTTATGTAACGCTCTTTCTTCACCACCGAAACCCCAAACCCAGAGACATCAACAATCAACACCTCCAACCATGGTGGCTTCGACCTCGGCCGCTCTTAAAATAGCAGTTTACCCGGCAACACTGCGTCGTTAATACATTGATTGATCTTGCGGATCAAATGCGCGCCTCGCTAATGATTACGCTACTGAGCAAGATGAAGGAAGTAAAGAGAGAATTTTCCAATGAGAATCGGGGATCAGGGAGATGGATGGATGGTGAGTGATAAGGATGAGCGATGAACGCTACGTCTGTTTATTGTTTGTTTGAGCTCGCTGTCCATTATCTCTTCACAAGGTGATTGATTTTCGATTTTCCTTACATCTAAGATGGGGTTGGGCGTGGCTATGGCTATCATAGATTATCTTGTGCAGACATAATATGTTGATTCAATAATTATTTGTTTCTACTTTTCACATTGAGTTGACAAGAAAAGGTCAGCGACACCTCCCTCTCTTTATAGTGAAGAAATATTCAACAAAATTTGTATTGAATCAATCAAACAAACAAACGTAAATAGATGATGACGGAGACTGCAACAAACAAAAACAGATTTGAATACTGAAAACAACAATCAACCATTTTAATATCAGACATCATAGCACATAATTATGTATAAAATAATTGTTAATATTACGCATTTCTATTAAACATATTTGCTCTTATTGTTATCAATCTGATCTTTGTCTTAAATGAACAATAGCTATTTGTATTGTCTGTCGTGAATTATTATTGTTATTGTTAGATGTTGCATACCGCCCCCACATTGTTCACATGTCTTCGGGTTGATTGTTAAATAACCCTGGCAAAATCATTCATTGTATGACGAGTTGTTCAGCATCTGTTTAGTTAGCTTTCCTTAGGTTGTCTCGGTATTCAATCATACGCATTTACAATTCTGACTGCTGCCATATGGTGGTGACTTGAGGCTCTTTGAGACTTCCGTAATGTTTCGTAAGCGTGTCGAAGGACAGCTGTTGTGTGATGATCAACAACGCTAAGTTTCTGGGTCGTTACTGTGCCAAGAATCATCTGCATTACACCAGTTTGCACTCACCTTAGTTCGAGGCTCGGTGGGCTAATTTTCTAGGGCAGTAGAGGGCAGCAATGATACTCGTTGAGGTTAAGACCCCTTGCGATTCGCAGCCGCAACACTCTTTATTTATATGCATAGAGGCTCTATGCACGGCCGAATCGCAAGGCATTCACAGGCAGTCCAATAATAACATTGAACGTGTTGTTGCGACGGTGATGGTTTCAATTAAAAAGTTTGATAAGAGATGGCGGGCTCATCCTACTTGTTATATACTAATTCCTATGTGAAAAAGTTGGGGTTATGATTAGAGTTAAGGGCTCTACGTTGTTCGCCGGTCAAGATCGCGCCCAAAAACCATCTTGACAGTATCGGTCGGAGTATTGAACCGCTATGAGCGGCGGGTTGTGGCGGAGATTAGAGTTCGTGAGTGAGAAAAATTGTCGATCCGGCCGCGCAGTTCATTTTGGGTCTTGGCTTCGCATTGCGCAAGACTTTGTGCGAACTGCGCAGTGGTATCACGCAGATATCTACGGTACCTTCTAGTGTATATTAGATACATAACGCAACCGGTAGATGGTAGCTAATGATTGATGATAGATGTGATATCTGATATCTGATGTGATTGTGCCATGCAATTGGTTGGATACTTCAGATTATGAGCGAGCTATCACAACAGCAACAACAACCATCAAATCCATCAGCGCCATTAAACTCAGCTGAAAATCATTCGACTCCATGGCAGGTTAAATGGAAACGACCTCGATTAGATCGCGTCGCTTTGGGCTTTGATGCCTACGGTGAACAAGGCAGTGGCGACGAAGAGCAACATTATGAACAAGTTAAGGAATCAATACACGATGACTGGGTACCCGTTTCTTGTGCTTCAGTTGTACTGACTAGGGATGAGGCTAGGAAGGCTCTTGTGGAATTGGATAGGAGGGATAGATTGTTAGTGACAAAGAGGGTGAGGCAGTGAGGCATTTGGAGATTTGTTTTGTTAACATATCTTTGCATTGATAGATTTACTACTAACTGAAAATTCACCCCTCCTTCATAAATACTATCTTAGAAACGTCAACCAAGTGAAGGTAATGTGGAGAAAGAAAGCACACAGCAAAATAGCGGCATGAGAACTCCCCCCAAACCCAGCAACAATGATGAGTTGGAAGATACTACTCCTCGTAATTCCAATGCCAAGCAATTACCCTCTGATTCTCCGCCATCGTTACTATCTCCATCGACTCGGTTGAATTCACCCGGAGCCGATGACACAATCTATAAATCTCCCAAATCAAACCCCGAGATTAAACCACCAAGGTTTCAACGTGGCGGAAGCAGAGTACTTTCTCCACGCCCGGATACTTTATTTACCACATTTACCAATATATCTACACGTCGTGTCAATCAAACGGATGATGACCAAGCTCCTTCTCCGCCTGCTATTACAGATGCATCCACTGCATCATCTTTACTATGGGAAGATAATACACTGATTAGCGTTTCTGATGAGGATGCTGTGGCGTTTCGAATGTATGAGAATAAGATGAGACAGGGTGACGAACCTTTAGTTCCAAAAAGATTAAATGAAGAGCCTATTCATGAAGAACCGGAAGAACACGATGAATTCAGGAATAGAAGACGTTGCCCCCGTAGAAGAGAGTTCGATGGGTTTGATAATGTGGTGCTGTCAGTGACTATTTACAGCACAGCTTTATGTGAATCTAACAGATCTGGTCCAACAAATACAAATCGCTCACTAACATCTGGGGAAGTCATTGTTCTCGAGTTGTTATCTACAAAGAATCCTCCAAATTTGGATCAGTCTGCTTCAAGACAACTGGGCAGGCAAGGAAAAGTTTCGTCCTCATCGTTATCTCAGACAAAACCACCCACACAATCCCGAGAAAGTGACTCCTCTACAGTTTCTTCCAACTCAACCTCTCAGCATCAATCACAAGTCAACGAAGAGGAAGATGCGTCATTGAGTCATACAAGAATTCTAGCACGACGTATACTGCGCTGGCCATCATCAATAATGCAACTTGATCTAAACAGGAGTGGCTGCCCCTCTCTTGTGTCACTAGGACGAACCAATATATGGGCAGAACGAAAGACAGACGACAGTCAGCATACGATAGACCTTAAACCGAGAGTAGGACGTTTTCCGCATACTCCAAAAGATGCACTCCAGCCCTCAATGCATAATATGTCCAACCCAGAAGACAGGACTGATGATGCACTGGACGCTATTCGCAGCCTTGACTTTTTGTTTGGGGGAACTATCACGAGCAGCGACAAGTCATCAACCAAAACAGAACAATCTGTAGACGAAGACAAAGTTGAGATGGAAGAAAGTGATGATCCAACCAATGATGATACAACGAAGAGGATCAAAATGCCGCAGCTCCTCTGCCTTTCATTCATCACAAATGATGGTCGTGTTTTCTTCTTCCATGCGATGCGTGTCTTTTTGAATCACACAGTCAGCAAATCCAATAAACCTAGTGGGTCCAATGGCTTTGCAGCATTTTTATTCGGTGACAATCTGATGAATAAAGTTTGTGATGATGTCGCTCCTCTTAGTAAGCCCAATGCAACACTAGAATTATCTCAAGTGAAAATGAATGCAAAAGCATTGGGTATAGACGGTTACCCAACGAGTTTGAATTCAATTTCATCCAAGAAACAGAGTACGGAGAATAATGAAGAATCCTTGGGTCAAAACAAACCTAGTGATTGGTCTCGTTTGATTGATTTCGACGCATCTATTGATCCTATATCTCTGAAATATCGCACTATGCCCCAAACCAATCTGATAACTTGTGCATGCAGCACATCGAATACTGAAAATGCGTTTCTTGCGGTATGTGGCAAGGGACTTCACCGCACGACTTCGAGATTAGGTGGTTGGGTCACCTTCATCTCCTTCCGTCATTACACTGAAACGCGGACAATTCATTTACCATTTGCACCCAGTAGGGTAGAGCCCGTCTTTTGGGATGGATCGCATTATGTATTCTTGCTCGGAGAGAAGGGATCTGCAAATAACCATAAGCCATATGCAATGGCAATACGAGTAGATTCAAAGGATTGCATGGGCCAGCTCAAGGCACCTCCAATTCGCTTTCAAACTATTGATATCACACTTCCATCTGTTGAGTGTTTAGGTCCCCTATCAAGTGAACTCAATCAAGAAAGTTTTATGATGAGGCGCAATGAAATCACTTATGAAGCTGTTTCTGTCTCGTCTATTCCCTCATCTCCGCCGAGCATCATATTAGTGTTACGATCAAAACTACCTGAAGCTTTGTCCGTGATAGTCTTAAATTGCCCGGTATCAATTTCTCATCAAGGCGGTGGTTTCTCGGCTTTACTCCAAGCCAGCCGCAGACTAGAGATTAAAGCTGTATCAAAATCTGACACTATTTGGTGCACTAGTGGACAGGTAAGAGAACGTGTATTGCAGATGTTACACATAAACAACTGTTAATACATCTAATAATTTTTCGTTTGAAAAAGGGTTGGTCAATCGTAGGCGTTGGAGACGAGAAAACATTGCACTATATCAGTTGGGAAGGTGCTACCACAGAACGTGGGCCATATGTGCTTGAGTTGAATTGCTTAGATTCCACGACTGTCCCAAGAAAATACGGGCTGAATCGATGTGTTATCTCGAGTATTATGCCCATCAGGACTTCTGTGGACCAAGAAAGCACTGCTTCTCATCTCCCTTTGCCTAAGGCTCCACTGCCTTTTGCATCGACATTCAGTCTATCTTCTTTTTTGCAGGTCGAAGAAAAGAATTCTCAAGAAGAGAAGCTTTCGCTTTCCAGGACTTTATGCTCTTCAGGTTTGAGGAACTCAATCAAATTGACGGCCATGAATGAAGGTGGAATAGATGACGTTCTTGTCAGTGCTCTAGGAAGCATATCGATGAAACCGGATCGCTCGAAAGCTCTTTTCATGTCTCATGAACAGAAATCTAAGCGTATACTGCAACATTGCTCGAGTTGGACGCAACTGGATGATGCAAGAATCAATCATGGGCTTATTCGTGGTCAAGGTAAGGACCTTTTTTCGTAACCTTTATCAATCTCAAATGTTCAATTAACACCTCCCTCCCACCTCTCTCCTTAAGTGATGTCCACAATCATTCGAGCTGGAAGAAGCTCGTTCTCGCTTACGCTCAGATCAAATGTGATGGCAAATCCATTTTCGACACCTTTCAATCAAGTTATATCATGGTTGTGTCAACAATTAGACTATAAGACTGCTGCAACCGTGAGTTTGTCTCTACTGAACGACGAACAGATAAAAGATTCAATAGAACACGAAGGATTGTTGGATGGTATTACTCCTCTTACCGATGGAGATACCGCAAAGACGCTAACGTCTCTAGCAGATATGACTGTGGGATGTTTGATCAAAGGTGGTGTTTCAATGGCGAATACTTTAGAAGGATTTTTATCTCGCAATACAATCTACGACTCAGCCCGAGCCAGCCTGATGATAGTTGGTACAATTGCTTCGGTGCTATCAATTCCTCTGGAAGAAAACCAACATTCCGACAACGAAAATAACATCAATATTGTTGACCGCATTTCAAATGCAGTGAGCCCAAGCGAAACAGTGTTGTGGCCGTTGAAGTGTCTGATGAAAATGGCTGTAGCCAGAAATTGCTTGTCTTCTGTCCTATTGCTGCTCAACTCAACAATTCCAGATGAATTGCGATGGCGTCGGCCACAAGCTCGAGGTTTTGTCACTCGTCTCCGTCCATCACTTGGACTGTTTTTGGCTTTAGTTGAGATCATTCTAGAATCCACTGGTGACGCCACACGTGCCTTGTTAGATCTCTTCGACGAGGAATCGGGCCTTACTTATTGGCTATCCATTGAGGATGACACACGTCTCACTTTGTGTTTGTTCTCTATTCATGGTAAGCATGTGTTCTTGCTACAGCCGGAGGTTCGATCCTGGGTTATCGAACAATTAAAAAGAGCAATCGAGTCACCTACATATATCATACATGATGAATGGTTGTGTGACATTGTGTCAGGGGTCTTTTGTAATGCAGAGTGCGAGATCCGGCTTGGGTTGGATGCTGCTCGCAAGTCATCAACTAAACCCACCCCTTGCTTGGAAGTTTCTGAATGTTACCGAGAGGATATGAATGCACTTCAAGATTTATTGATACCCCAAGAAGACAGTGGTGGTCTTGACTTTGACATACTGATTCCATCTCTCCTCTTATTGTCTTTGAGGGGCAAAAATTGGAGAGAAGGTTCATCAATTCCCACCCAAATTCTTCTGAATGCATTATGCGACTTGGCAGGGAGAAAGTCGTCGTGCACTCCCAGATTCCTGTTTGACGGACAGACTGTTATGCGTCAGTGTGCTCTAACAGAAAATATCCAAGCAGCTGCTTTCCTTGTAAGCGGTAGAAGCGGATTGGTTCTTGAATGCGCAGATTTAATCATAGCAAAGCTTGGTATTACTATAAAAGATGCAGAGATGGCGCTCTTTGGTGGAACTGCCATCGAGTTGAAGGAGATGTTGGCTTGCTGGGAGAATGACGAAGGCAACGGTACAAAAAACACCCCTTTCACTGAATGGACTCCAACACCAGGCCATCGACATGTGTTGTGGCTCATTGTGCATCATACCCTCAACGTCATCACATATGGAGACTTTGATGCGCCAACTAGTCGGGGAAAACTAAGTCCAATTATTGCTGGTAGAATATGGTAAGAACTGAAGAATATACATTGCATCAATTTATTTGGTCTGGACTAAGTATCGAACATGCAATTCTCTCACAAATCATTAGCTTTAGAGCTTGGCTTTGTCTTACCGAAAGAGGCAAAAGAATTGCTGCTACCCAATGGCTTGAGAAATGGCTGAGACGTCAACTGGATTTGAAAGATGGCATTTCAACAAAACGTCTTGCTTGTGCAGCACTTGTTCGTATTTTATTGTTCGCCGATGAAGAGTGCATCACTCTTGACTTAAATGATACTGACGATGAAAATGAGTTGATACTAGCTTCGACATTAGGCTTTGACGTTAAATTCCTTGCTGAGCTGTCCCACGCATGTGTTGGTATGATACAAGCAATCCCACCTCAGTTACAGTCAGAAGTCATGAGCGCAGTAGGAAATCTCAACCTAGACAAAAGTGCACTGTTTGTTGACGGAAATCATGATGTAATCACATTTAAGGGACTGGATGACTTGTGACTGTGGTAACTGCAGTATCAAGTTAGCTCTAAATCTGTAATTGTCCCCTCCTCTCTGAAGAAATCTTCTACTGAGATTCGTTGCTAATGATAAGTGAGCAATGAGGAATCAAGTCCTGCGACGTAACATTTCAAACTGTTAATACTTACATGCATTATCTGCCTTCGTGCAGAAAGCACTGAAAAAATATCTGTGCCATCACTCTATTCGAAAAGTATGAGATATTACACTGTCTATTTTTGCTGAAAGTCCACTAATTTCATTTGTGGCCGAAACTGAAACTTACCTTCTCACGGCAAAATGTGCAAAAGAATACTGCTACAATCGTGACAACTGCCATAATGAGAGCATACACAATGACACCAGTTTCATTAGACTCTTCTTTGATAAATGGTGAATCTTCCAGGCGAATTGAAGAGTCTATTATTTCACTTCCCTCAAAAAGTCCTGGTCTGCTCCCTATCTCAACAGTCACCGGAACAGAAAAGAAGTCAAGCTGGCCTTTGATTGAAGACTGTCTTTCAGTAGAATCCATTTCAGGCTGAAGAATCTTCCACTCAGGGTTTGTTCGGGCATTGACAATATTACTTTGTGGGGGACCACCTGATTGGCCCTCTTCTGAAAAATATCCACGAACCCACTTTTGGTCAACCCTGGCCAATGTGAAAATTGATATTACATCCCCTTTTTTATAGCGGCTAAGATCCAAAGACAGAGAGAAGGTTGTTTCGGGTCGAACAGCAGTGTCCCCGTCAATGTGCTTAGGGTGCCATCGAGTGATTCCGCTTTGTACTGGTGCAAACGTCACATCCGTTTCCATTTGCTCCTCCGTTTCACCCTCCATCACTTCCACATCTCTAAGAATTGAGA
>JALLPH010001117.1:0-12127 GCA_036939855.1 Cyclotella choctawhatcheeana
AAGTGCAACTAGCTCGTCGACACTGGTATACATTGGTGTAATGATGTCTGTCAGCTCCGTCCGGCCAGAGCCTTGGGCTATGTCACCTCCACTCTCATACATAATTGGTCGCGATCGGTCCAGTCTTCTGATACATTCACGTGCTTTTGTCAGGTTGATTCCGCGTCCAGATTCATTGCTGGTTGGCGATAGAAATTCACGTGCGATTGGTGATTTAGTGGTATTTAAAGCAATGACTTACGGGAAGGACATGTGACTTCTTACCCGAGCGACCAAAGAATAATACACGGGTGATTGCGATCACGATGCACCACGCGTGTTACGCGGCTGACAACAGCATCATGCCAGCCCCAGTCATTCATCAATTGACCCGAGGGAATGACTCCATGAACCTCATTGTTTGCTTCATCACACACGTATATTCCAAGATAGTCACACAACCCGGCATTTCGATTGAGCTTAAAACTTCTTCAGTGAAAGACGCCGAATAACACAGTCTCTAGTATTAGAACACATCTCCCCTTTGCGTCGGCATTGTTTGGGTAGTGACTAGTTCTCACCGCATTAAAGTTGGCTTGTTTCATTGCCTTGATATCATTCAACATTGATTCTAATGAGACAACTTTGCCCGTATTGCAGTCATGGTCGTGCCTGTTGACACCACAGATAGTGATGACTTCCCCATTGACTGTTAGAGAGCCATTTTTGATATCAACGGTGCGAAAACCAACTCGACACGATTCCACCTGAAGCGGTTTATTAGAGCCAACTTTGTGTAGTGCAATAACCAATGTGTATAGATTTGGTTGTTCTGCAGTCCATAATTTGGGCCTACCATCGCAAATGAACTCACTCAACTCCACCGTGGTTGTCGCATTCTTATCACCTGATTCGACTGGCAATGTCCTGGACCACACTTGCGTACCACTTATCCGTCCACCAAATGCATTGCATTGTTCATCATCATAAATAGTTGCCACCAGGGAGTAATAGCCTTGAGTAATCAGGCAAGGGGTCATAACATCAACCGACAAGTTCAGTCTACCGTCTGCATCACCTTGGACACGGAAGTCAGATATACTGGCATCACAACGTGAACGTGGATGTCTCATCAATTCAACATGACGATGTATCCCCGCCATTCTCCAATGATCTTGATCCTCAAGATAGGAGCCATCAGACCACCTTGCTACAAGAACTAGTAACTCGTGTTGCATATTTGGGCTGTAACGATTTTTGTTTGACGTCATTGCCTCGGTGCAGTCAAATTCAGCGGGTAAACGACTGTCCTTCGAAAAGCCAATAAAGTGACCATTGACGTAAACCCAGAAAGCGCTCTCCACACCACTAAAATAAACAAGGTTGACGAAGAAACACAATATGAGACTCTTTGTGGTTTGATTGTGAAACGAATAATAAACTCTAGTTGAGGCATATGACCTACTGGAACATGATGGAATACGAAATAAAATCATCGTCTATATCCCACTCGTTTGGCAAAGAAAACATATGTCGATACAACCCAGTTGGATTCTTCCTTGGAACATACGGTGGATTACATCGAAATGGATACTTCCGATTTGTGTAAATAGGATTGTCATCTACGTTCGGTTGTAATGTCCAATTCGACGGTACGGGTATCTGGACATAATCATGCTCTTTGAATCCTTTATTCTTTTCTGCCATTGTTTGGTTGTTGAGTAAGGTTGATTTTTGAGTGTATTGTAGCCCCTGTTGCACTGTCAAGAAGAGTTTGAAATCCCACCGTTGTCCACTAAGTCTTAGTGCATTTCCGTGATGTTGTTTTTGCTGCTTTGAGAAGTCACCATGATGATGACCAGTTATTGTAGATTGTGTTTGTTCAGCTATCCCCAACAGAGAGACTGTACATGCAGCATCACGTGCCTCCTCCACCGATGACCATCGACGTAATGATGATGTTGTCATGGGGAGCCTGTTGATATGAATTACAGATGGATCCATCCACACATTATTTCTTGTAAAACCATCTGTTGTTCCCCAAAGGTGTATTGCAAGATCATTGCGATTCAAACAGGCCAACATAATTGAAATCGAGAGTGATGTCAGTGGGAGAAACCAATCATCATTCATTATACCCCAAAAGTTAAGATTGCCTCTGATGCAGCTCATGGGTAATTCGTTGGAATTGGATGCATTCGAGCATACATCGTCCTCCCCATTGAAGCTACTGTTGCCGTGGTTATTCGTCGATCTTCTCATCGATATGATCCAAACATTTATCAATGCAATGGCCATCTGAATGACGAGCCATCGAATCAACCTCGTACTTCGATGACTCGGCTTGACATAAACAAGCAATGCCGTCAACCAAATATCCAATATGGGCCGAGTGGCATGGCGGAGTAAATATATCAATGGCCCAGCAAAGTTATTGTACTCATGATCAACTAAACTGCAGTAGTTGCCACCGTCATCTATGTCAATGTCGGCGTGCTCACTTGGCAAGGCGTGACGAGAGACGAAGGATATGCGATGAGCTTGCTTGGGTAGCAGTGGGCGTTTGGGCGGTTGGACTTCATTGCTGAAACGTGCTTGTAGTGCTGACATTAGGAAGGGCGGAAAGTAGATTCAGGGCAACTCAGGGAAGGGGCGGGCGTGGGCTGTTCGAATTACCTTTTAATCTATTAGTCAAGTTTCGAAGGGTGCAATATCTTATGCGATTATCTTCTAGACGATCTGGCGGATATCCTAAATGATTGTTTCATTGAGAGGTATGGTAATATCACACTCAGAG
Organism: Cyclotella choctawhatcheeana; assembly: GCA_036939855.1. Lineage (NCBI taxonomy): Eukaryota > Bacillariophyta > Thalassiosirophyceae > Thalassiosirales > Thalassiosiraceae > Cyclotella > Cyclotella choctawhatcheeana. The sequence continues at coordinate 2,777 of JALLPH010001117.1, forward strand.
AAGACCAAATACAGGAAAACAACTTCAAGACGCCATAAACTGAATGGATGTCATTGCCAAAACTGTTTTCGGTGCTCGAAACGTCAGAGATGTCTGTTGCAAGATTGGTGCAGTGGCAACTGAAGAGCCACCATCACAATCTGCTCCGATAAGAAGATCACATCCTTTATATAGTGTCTTCTATTCGCTAAAACAAAATATCGGTAAATATACCCCTTCAACGTTCAACAAAAGAACATCTACCATAGACTTGCAAATGATGGATTATTCTTTCTTTCCAGCCTTGGCAGATGCTGTGGTCGGCATCCAAGTGGGAAAAGGAGTGAAGTCAAAATCATAAGTTGGGTGGATTCAATTTTCCTTTCCAGACTTGGCAGCTGTGGTCGGCATCCAAGTGGGATAATCCCAAGTTGGAAAATTGGTGCTGCTTGTTGGATAAAAGGTGGATGTTGGAGGCCAAGTTGGACGTTCAGTCGTGGGTTGAGCTGTAACTGTTGGTGATGGAGTAGGCATGGGGATGCAAGTATCAGGATACTTTGACTTGCTCATCTTGCTGACCTTGCCAGCCTTGGATTGCTTACAAAGTTCACCTTTGCGTGCACAGACGGTTTCCTTGACCCAATCAGCAACCTCACTAACTCGAGTGTAAACATCAGGGAAAGCCTTTGCGCCACAAATGTAGCTCCCCCAACTTACAATGCCAACTTGAATGTTGCTGAATTCTCCCTTCTCTGACTCAGGCTTGGTCAATGTGAGAGCTCCGCCTATTGCATGACAAAAACAACATTGTTAAGTGAAGTGATACCTAGATTTGCTAATATCTGAATGGTCTGTTCAACGTGGCTCAAAATAAGCACACTAACCAGAGTCACCAAAGCATGAACCTAAAGAAAGAATTGGACAATGGCATTTGATTATGACATGATATGTTTGGTACAAAAACAACTGTGTTACACTCAGATTCGCGTACCTTCCCCAGGTTTACCACTTGCACATGATCAGGCCACCTGTACGGCTTCCTTGTACAAGCTTCGTTGCTCACATATTTAATTTCAACCGATCGAGGACCATCATAACTGAGAGTGTAGTTGAAATCATAGTCACCCCAGCCAGCTACATCCAACATCGCATCGTCTTTAGGCACGTTCGCGTCTTCATTCAACTGAACCGGCATGGCATCCGTCACGGGCTCTGGTAGGAATACAATTGCTACATCATATTCGAGTGAAGTATCATTGTAATAGGGATGATAGATGACGTCCCCATCACATTGACTCCTATCTTCAATGTACAATCGTCGAACTGTGCTGTTATCGTACCATGAGTACCGGTTGATATCAACCCAAGCAGGTGGATGCCTATGCGCGAGATTTTAAGTTGTTCTCAATGTTTATTAAGAGTGTAAATTGTGAAATGTGAGGTCGCATCATAATCATAGTCACTAGTCACATACCATTCTCCCCAATATGGAGTAATGACGCAATGAGCTGCTGTCATAACAGCACTTGGGCTAATAAGTGAACCACCGCAGAAGTATGTGCCCACGACGGGCACAAGCCAAGGTCTGCTGCCAGGCTCGATGAAGTCACCCCCGAAGATGTTTTGAGAGCCATCACCACCATCTTCTTCTAGGTCATCCCAGGCGTCATTCCACTTGATCATATTGGTTGATTTCTCGATATCACGCTGCGCATTAGTAGCACGAGCAGCCATTGCTAGCAAGAGAGAGAATGCTTTCGAGAGGTCCATGGTTGAATCTGTTGTGAGTTCGGTGGTTCAATAATTGACGGGCTCGATAAGTAAGCAGTCTATCTGCTCCTCCGATATGATAGACTCCTTTCATTTTTTTGATACAATAAAATATGCAGAACTAATAGGAACAATAAAGTCAGTTGAGCTCAATTCAACTCCTCCCACTTGAAACTTTGAGTCCCGAAATAAAATATTTACAAGGAGTGCATCATACAGAGTTCCCTATTCCCTGACGGATTGATATAAGGGGTCCCAGAAGATATTGAGCAAAGGGACAGGAAGGAGAGGGAAGGAGCATTTACGTAATGTTCTTTATTGATGCACTTTAATACTTTCATAGCAGAATGATTCAAGATAAGATCCTCATAGCATACAACCATAAACACCCAAGACTTGTCATCCGTGTCCAAGACAATCCAGAGTACAATTATTACCGTACATAATGTACACATTATCCTCCCCCCCTCTTTCTTTTTGTTTATTCATCTCTCTGTCTCAAACATGAAAGACTCAAGCAGCAATCAAACGTCTCATACGGGTCTCAATACTTTTTTCAGTAATGGGTGCACCCTGCGCTAATCGATTTACACGTGCCCTCCCCTTGTGTCCTGTATTGTGTCGTTTTCCCGCCTTGCCTCTATATTGTGACGTTGATTATATTTCGTTTATTGTGCATACAGAGAATAATTACAAGGCATTATTAGAATATTGTATTGGTGATGAAATAGAATTATGCCCGTTGATGAAAATCGACACGTATCGCTAAGTCTATGATAAACACACATTTACTCACCTCTTGATCCGTCCATTACCCATGACACGAAACCTCTTCGCCGCACTCTTGTTTGTTCTCAGACAGCACTTGGTTCGAATGCTCATGTTCAGTGACGACGGTGCGATGAAGTTCATGACGATGTTGTGTATATTATTGGATAGAGATAGAGCGGTTGAAGTTGGTTTACTATTCATCCAGATCTTGTTTCTGAATCCCGAGAAGGAGGCAGCAAGTCCATTGTGTAGTGATGTGATGGGTGCTGCCCGTAGAGCGGGATGAGCTCGTGATAGTACTGTGAACATGATTATTTGATGGTAGCGTGCGTTTGGGGGGACGGGGGACGGGAACGGGGATCTAGGTGGCTGTTGCTGGTAAATATGGAAGATGTTAAAGGTTATCATCAAAAATTATAATGTGTTTACCTTTATTATCTCGTGCGTTCCATCAACTCATCAACCCAACAACACAAAATATCCACCGAATGACCGAAAACAATATTAACTGACCGAGCTGATAATGAATTATGAGAAGTTGCACTCGTTGCTAAACACTCTCCTTTTGTTGCAGTATTATTTTGCTGAGCAAACAAATGGATTTGTCCAGATACAATCGGCCTCAAGAGCAACTCTCTCAGATCGACATCAGAAAACCTGCCAGGCATCAGTACTGTCTTTACGAATGTCTGCGGATGCAGATGATTCCAATAGCATCGATCAAAATACAGCCGATGATAGTGCAGATGTAATGGATGAACCATCAACTCCTCAAATGTCCATATCTACCAGCATCAGCAATAGCAACACAAAATCATCTGACGTCCAGGGCGGCAGTGGTCAAGGACTAGTCACTGGAATCTTTGCATCTGCAGTCCTACTATTCTTTGCAGTGACTGCATTCGTGCCCTTGCTCGAAGTCACAACCACGGCACCCACTGCGGCAAACAGCAATCTCGGTAATTCCGTAGTGACACGTCAAGACGCACCGTCCATCAACAATTACGAGAGTAAATTTGATGCACTTTCCAAAACCAAGATTCAAGACAAGTTACGTAATTTACCGGTATTTTATCTTGTCAAGGATGGAAAGATGTTGGAACGGATATACTTTTCATTCGATGAAGCAAAGGATGCATCTAACGAAGTTACAGCGAAAGTGAAAGTGACTACATTGGATGAAGTTCTGTACCCTTTGATATTGAAACAACAGCAGGGAACAATGAAAACGATTTCATCTACTACACCCAATGAAATAAAACAAGCTATACTTCTTCGTGACACCGAAACAACACAATATACACTAATCCCTTCGGCTACATCATTGAAAGATGCTCGAGAGACGAATACAATATTAAAGCAAAATGATGTCCCGATTTTCGTGGTGGAACGATTGGCATTTGCATCCAATAATGGACCTCAGGTACCCCTCTTTCTCGAGAAGAATGATGCTATACTGAGTTACAATAGACTACGTGAGTCGGGAGGGAATAAGCTGCCAGAAGAACCGGTTGTGAGGACTACCTCGCTGTTGGATGTTTTGGATAGTATGGAGAGGGGTACTAGACCGGGTGTTTCACAGTTGACGTTTTATGGGAATGCAGAGAACGTCTTGAAAGCTGATGAGATGAGTCAGTACTTATCAGAATAATGATTACTATTGAAAAGGTGGCCATGGTTTCTATATAATATATACGGCGGCATTAGTCTTCACTTTCAAAGCTGCTTTCATACGAAGTTCCACTTTCATTGGCAACGTTATGTTCTTCATTGCGATTAGCGGATATTGTAGCTGTCAATTCCGCAAGGACAAACTCCCATTGAGCATAAACCTCATTGTCCACTATATTGAAAGTCAATCCTCCATGCCGAGGGTCCTCAATGACCTGGGTTGAGTTTGATACAACTTCAATCTCATCAAACGAAGCAATGCTGCCAGCGATAGAACTACTGTCAACATTTGGATGTTTAGTACCGTCGTGGTCTTTAGGTGTCAATCTAGACACAACGGATGTTTGATTTACATGCTCCGTCACATTTGATGGACCAATGGTTACAACGCGTGATGAAAGTAAAGCTTCCGGGCCGCCTTTATCCGGATCACCGCGATAACTCAGATTTACAATGTCTCCACACAATGATAATGCGTCCTCCGTCAATATACTACCAACAGCAGTAGATGTAGATTCTGATCTTGGTGTGTTTGCGTCATTTGTTTCCTTCGCAGCTTCTGAAGTGCCTTTACTATTAACATTACCAGGTTCTGTGCTAGTTGAGGTTGACTTTTCATCATTAATCAAAGATAACGGGCTATTGCATATTGCCGACGAATGCTCAATTGTAAGATGTTTTCCTGGACTTGATACAGGTAGGCCTGCAGTGGATACCGAAACTGAACCTGGTGAGCCTAGACCCAATAGATGAACGCAAGGTTCCGGTGACATACACTCATCCGGTTTGCAGTTCTTTTCTTCTGCTGTCTTTTGCGAAACAGAAGGAGTATCAAGTACTGTTTTTTCCGATGCAATGATGGATTCAGCTGTTTGAAACTGCAAAGAGGCAATTCCAAGGTTCTTTGTATCAATCAGAGTAGTATGAAGATCAGTCAAGGCTCTTGATAAGTTGTCGTCATCCTTCTCAATGCTCAAATTTTCAGGTAGAGATGCAATGCCATCTTGATGGCATTTGTCTGCGTGTGCATTTGAATGGCTTAATTTGCTAAGCTGTTGGGAGACTGATGCCAATTCATTCCGAAGCAGAGCAACCTCTGTTTTCGTTTGCCATCTGGTGTCATTGATGAAAACCATGATGTCGGCTTGGCTTGTCGACAATGCTTCTTGAAATTCAGAGACTGTCTCCTTCGATTGACTTTTATCCTCTAAATTCTGGACTCTCTCTTCGAATGGCCTTCGCTTAAAATCATCTTCTTGAGCATCGGCTCGCTTTTCTGTACTCTCCACTCTACCAGCCAAAGATTCTACTGTTGAGGATATCTCAAGTAATTTTCCATTGAGGTCCGAAGATTGAGTCGAAGAGTGCTGAAAAATCTCCAATCTAATAGAATCTAGCTCTGATTTCATTGTTTGAGTATCAACAAAGTTGTCAGCACGGCCATCAAATATATTGTCTTTCTCGTCAACAATATTTTCCACAACTTCTCTGGTGACAAATCTATCATTCATTGCTTTTATTAACTCTTTATGTTGAGATAGATAATCAAACGCCGACATAATGTCTGCGTCATTTCTACCCTGACTGGTATGGAGTGTATTCATGCGTGCATCTAAGTCGGATATTTTGGTGGATATGTCATCTATTTCAGCGGATGGCTGTGTGTCTTTCAAGATTGATAGATCATTTCGTATGGCCATAACGTCTTTATTTGTTGCTTTCGTAGACGATAAGATATCATTCTTCAATTCATTGCTCTTCGCATCTAGCTTCTTTGTCAGCTCGCGACTCAAATTCTGTTCAAGTTCCGATACCGAATCAATTATAATGGCTTTGGTTATTTCAACTGTGTCATTCTGCTGTTGGTCCATTCGTTCTTCTGATTTTTGCATCAGCGATTTGGCCAGACGCTCAATTTTACTATCAAAGACTCCGATGACATGCTGCTTAACCGTGGATATTTCTTCCTTGACAGCATTTGGCAAATTAATATCATTCCCTATTGTATCTTTAATGGATGCTATTGCCTTGTCTAGTTCGTTTTGAATAGTGCCACGAAGTGATGAGATCATTGCCGTTTTGTGGCCTCGTTTGAATGATTCAATCGAAGACGTAAGCTCTTTCCGTAGAATACTGATCTCGTTTGCAACATGAGCTTCAATGTCATTCAACGCCCCACGTTTCGTATCAACGTCGTGGCATATGACATCTAAACGACGTTCGTGTTTGGATATACTTCGTTTGGTCCGTGATGATACAGTATTGAGCTCTCGAATTTCATCGGTAACACCACAAATTTGATCTCGCAATGCATCAATTGCTCTTGACGTAGATGTTAACTTGTCATTTAATGCTCTTTCGACAGTCTGTCTCGTCTTCAACTCTATTCTTCGCATTAGTTCGTCATCGGATAATCTAGATCGAGATGACGGTCTTGTGATGGCAGTGTTGAACGCGTCGTGGGCTGCTCTTTCAAACCTGCCTTCTACTCTTTCATCTGTGTGTCTGGATTTGACATTCACGTGCAAATGCTGATCAGTTTGTTGACCGGACCTGCTGATATTTATCCTGTTATTAGATTTGACACTGTTGAATTCAGAATTGAGCTGACTGAGATTCCTATCGCTTCTCTCAATGATGGAAGCAAGCTGCTCCTCCCAGTCAACGTGTTGTTTTGGTCTCGCCATGGCATAAACTCTCCTTCTCTGTACTCTCACTCTGCTGCTCTAGTTGAAAGCAGGCCTCTTGTTTTGTTTGCTTTCTCTCGACTCGCAACTTTTTTGGGTGCAAGCAGAGTCCCAAACATAATTTTAAATTTGAATTTCAAGCTTCTCATCTCTGCGTTGCTCAACAATTCAATTGCTTGCACAGACTCAACCAACAAGTCACACACACTGTAGCCACGGCCAAGGCACGAATCTATAAAACACCGACCCATGTTTTCATGATTGTATCCAGAGCCGTTCGAGTTTACCTGAAGAAGGATTGCTGTCGATGCCTCAAAAATGCAATGAATACATTAGACTCCTCGGGATCAAATGTGAACCCCTTTTCACCCAACTCATCGCTGCAAATTAATGCATCTTTACTACAATGAACAAAATCTTAATCTCGGACCTCAATTCTTTCTTCTAGCCGGAGGAGAAGAATGAGGATTACCCCATGATACACATCCTCGACGGATTAAACGTTGCGTCATCGTAATAACCTATTGATTCCGCGTGGATGTCTCTATCGGTGTTGTTATGACCAATCTGGGGATCATTTAGTAGGTCTGTTATTCCGGCAGATGAGGGAAGTACCACTGTTATTGAGTCAGACCATCTCGCGAGACTATCATAAATCGTTATAAATATGAATAGCTTACCCCATTGACTCCCCCACACAGCACCAATCGACACAATGTTTGCAGCATGGCTTTCCTCGCGTCGTGTACTTAGAATCTCGCAAGGCTGTCTATTTTGAGATCTTCTTGATGTTCATTCTCTTCATCGACTGAGGGGGCTCTAAGATTAGTAGATTTTATTGCTAAATGTCCTGGATGTAACAAACACATTTCAATATAGCCTACAAAATCGTATAGTAGCCTCCTAATTTGAAAGTCACTGAAATTGGCGCCAGTCCCCTCTGCTTTATTTCTTCCACCATTCTTCAAGCGTCAAGCTCAAAGTCATTGGCCACGCAGGCGCCCAATTCAGCAAATCCAAATAGACGCAATGGTATCAGATCCAATGTCAATGAATGATGACGACAGCAACAAAGAGAATTCGAACAAAGGCAATGCGATGATGGCGATGGACGTCGATGATGACGGCAAGGCGTCGAATTCAAATTGCCACGCAGCTGTCGCTGCTGCTAGCAAATCGTCAATCAACACGCCGACACAGCAAGAGATACAATCTTGGAAAGAGGTGGCCGATTGGATCGATAAGAAAGAGCATGGTGAGCCTCGCCGTCTTCGATTTTACTCTCTCCGTTTCAGGTGAAATTTGATTTGAACAATAATTGACACAATTGCATTGCTATTTGAGCAGTCAGTTCGAGTAAGCTCTTCGATGCTTTAACCTGTACCTCTGATGTTATTCGATACTGTGAGGACCCGCCAACTTGTTGCAAGGAAGCGAGATCTTTCTTTGATGACTACGTACCGAAAATAGTTTCGATCTTGCTCTACGAGTTGGAAGATGGCGTGCTGCCAGAGGTGAAGCCTCGTATCAAAACGTTGCTAGGGCAGGTATTGGAGGTAGTCTCTAGAGATTTGATGATATCAGCTCAGCTGAAACGGAAATGCAAAACATTGACAATCCTTACTGATATCTTTGATGAGGTGACTGGTTACCAAGAGAGTGACATGTTTGACTTGATGATCAGGTTTGCAGAGGCCAACGGATTCAATCATCTTGATCGGTATCTCAGGAGCTGCGCCGAGGCATCAATTTTTCCAAACGCTGATACAATCTCATCGATTCTTCATTTGCTGGAGGTATCGGCTAAAGGAGATGGATCAGCTTATATTAACATTAGCGAAGGAATCGCTGTTGGTTTCGTACATCATGTTATGTCATTTTCGGACGATCAGTTGCTTCAATGTGGTGATGATTCGCTTGATATCTGCAAACGTCTCACTATTATCCTCCTCAAGGGTTTGACGTATCCAGTAGTATCTGGTTATTTCGATTTACTGCGAGAGTTTGTCTTCAAACTAATCAGCTCATCTTCGATTCCACTGAAATTATTGGGCTATGAAGCTATGCAAAATGTTATTGAAAGTAATGCAACTTTCCCTCCACCTCGAGCCTATCTCGTTCAGGGTGCTGGAAGGGACGTCGTTAATGGTAGGTACGAGTTTGATCTAGAAGGCCTTGATGAGGGTCATGTACTTTGCGACGCAGAGATTGTTTATAGCAAAACAGTGCCAACATCGGAAGGTCGAAGCAATCATGATGAATTAACACCAACAATGCCGCAGATTTTCAAAGACCGAAACTACAACAGGTGGTGCATATCTGTTGATGACCAGACGATGTATGTTAACTATAACACATCGTCTGTGTTACCTCCACATTCAAACTGGAACAGCAACGTGTACCTTTTTAGTGGCAGCGCTCCGACATTGACCCCGATAGGTGTCATGATGCCAGAAGGAGAGGAGTTTTCTTC
>JALLPH010001118.1:0-12117 GCA_036939855.1 Cyclotella choctawhatcheeana
CGCTGAAAAATAAAATTCTCATCTTGTTGATTTTTGAAACTAATATTATGAGATGATAATATTGTGTGATTAAAATAGATCAGCAAAGTCCTGTTGTAGTAAGTATTACACTTCACAGCATCCAGCTGTAGTAGTACCTAAATGTACTTATGTTCAATTTTAGTAAAGAATCTTATTCGAGGTAAATATCCTCCCCGCCAAAAGTCGCGTCACTTTTCTTCAGAAATCATAAACCCATGGCGGCCTCTTCACATCACTGCCTGTCACTCTTCATCAAACTAACCACGACGTCCATCGCCATACTCGCCACGAGGGGACTGCCGTCCATCAACGCCTTCTCCCATCGCCTCTCATCACGAGCATCATCGACATTGTCGTCATTGCACCGCACAAGAATGATGATGTCGTCTTCATCAGCCACCGTCATCGACTTTGACCCATCGCCCACCATCCGCGACAAGGCCACCTCCACCATCCTCATTGGTCGACACGCCGCTCTATCCGACGTCATCGCACGCACCGATTCCTACGTGTCGCTGTTTGGCTTCCGTCCCCCGCCGGCCATCATGACATCCATGCTGTCTTCCATCAAGGGCGGCAGCGCCGGAACTGCCAAATCGCACGTGGAGGTGCCCACCGTCGGACCGGCCAGTCCGCGTGGACCTCACATTGTGTCGCTTTGTAGTGTGAAGGATTCGGTGAGTCGGAATAATCATCCGTTGAGTTTGCATGCCGTGAGCGACATGGTGAAGTCGCAGTGTGAAAGTCAAGGTACGGTACATGTCATTTGTTGTGTGGAGGAGAAGTTTCCGTGTGGTCCATTGGGTAATGCTATTGGGAGGGCTTTTCCTTTGTTTAATAGAAAGACTGGAAGTGGGAACGATGATGAAGATGGGGATAATGATGATTCGGGGGCTAGTGGTGAGGAGAAGGGAGGAAGAGTGGTTCATGTCACGTTTTTAGATGGGGATGGCAAGATTGTCAAGGATTCAAAACAGATTGAGGCTGCCAAGGCTGCCGCCGAAGGGGTGAGGTTGGCGTGTCGATTGGTTGGTGAGTTGTTGGTTGTATGGATTGTTTTTTGTGTAGTTTATGAGGTTGAACAGCACACATTCGTCTCACATCTTTTTAATGCAAAATCCATTTGTGAAACAACAATGACAACACATCAGATACCCATCCAGAGGAACTAACAACCACAGCATTTGCACAAGAATGTCACGATCTATTCAAAGACATACCAACTGTATCCATTGAAGAGATTGTGGGAGATGAATTACGCGACAGAGGCTACGGGGGTATTTACAATGTTGGCAAGGCGGCAGTGCATCCTCCTCGATTGGTTATTTTGACATATGAACCTGACAATAATTATGCGGATACTACAACAACCTCAGACAGCATTGCATTGGTCGGAAAGGGTATTGTTTACGATACTGGAGGGTTGGCTATCAAGAGCAAGACGGGTATGTGCGGGATGAAGAGTGACATGGGTGGAGCTGCTGGTGTTCGTGAGTGTTCTTGACTACGTTACTCTTTCATTTCATTAATAACCTCATTAGAACATTTCTGACGTCATTTATTGTCTCATTACGTACACATGAATTAGTGGGAGGATTCTTAGCCGCAGTACGCCTGCAAACACCACGTAAAATCCGTCTCTTATTGTGCCTAGCCGAAAATGCCATCGGTCCATCCGCTATACGAAATGATGACATTATAAGACAATACTCTGGAAAGACTGTAGAAATTAACAATTCCGATGCCGAGGGTCGTCTCGTTCTTAGTGATGCCGTAGCTCATGCAACAAAGCATTATGACGACGTGGGATTGGTGGTAGATATGGCAACCCTGACGGGTGCTCAGTTAGTTGCCACGGGCAAAACACATGCGGGTATCTTGGCAAATACATTAGATTTAGAGAGGAGAGCTGTGGATGGAGGCTTGGCTTCGGGTGATTTATGCTTTCCTCTTGTTTATGCTCCAGAGTTATTGAAGAAGGTGAGTATGTTATTACTCGTGTATCTAGACACTGGTTAGGGTTAGGAAGCTTCGCCAGAATGATTGATTTATGTACTACTATGTATTGTCAGGAATTTGCATCCAAGGTAGCTGATATGAAGAATAGCGTCAAGGATCGGGGTAATGCACAGAGTAGTTGCGCGGGGCACTTTATTGAGAGTCACATTGACCCTAAGTACAAAGGAGAATGGCTTCATGTTGATATGGCAGGGCCTGCGTGGAAGGCTGACAGAGGGACAGGGTACGGTGTGGGGTTAGTAATGGCTTTGGTTGGCGCTCCTGGATTCACTGAGCGAGGGCAATGAGCATTCAAGAGCTTGATATTGTTCATGTACAGAAAATAGTGAGTCTAAGCATTACTAATGAGTTCAACAACATCTTGATCACCAACATCTTGATCACCAACATATATCTCACGAGCTACCTTCCAATCTTGAAATTAGTACCTCCTTAGAGCCATTCACATCCATTCCCTGATGTGCCAATTCCTTCCTCATTTCACCCACTGACATCATCCTAATTCGTGAGTGCTGAGTCTTATTGTCACCCTTTGCCACAGAAACAAGTACCTCGCTCATTAATTCAGGTGACTCTTGTAACTTCTTTGTTTGGTTGGAATGTAGAACATCTTCAACGTGCAAAATCAAGTAGGTCAATGCATATTCTTTTAACAAAGCACAGTCAGTGGCATGGGCGAACATGAAGTACTCGACAACATTCTTGACGTTGATGACACAACCTTCAACCAATGTGTTTTCAGCTAGCATTTTCAATTCAGATATGCGAAATCGATGTGCTGCTGCAATGATTTCTTTTCCAAGTCTCGACATGATTTGATCATTAGGTGTACATCCTCCATATACATAACGAAGGACTATATGAAACACCTCCAATGACACATTATTCAATACAATAGAATAGGATTTCGGTTCACAAGATATGTCCGATGATAAGTCACATCCAAATGTGTGCCGTCTAGACACATGTCTATGATTTACAACCTCCAGAGATGAATCTTGATATATCTTTCCTTGTTTGCGAAATAGATCTGCAAGAACAGGCGCGTTTGCTCGTAGCACGGGCAAGTGAGCTTTCACAGTCTGACCATCAACCTGAAACATAACGTCTGAGTCTTCACCACTTTCTAGCAATGATAGCATGTTGGTCACGAGGGGAGTTGGTGGATGGTACAATTCCTTCTTGGCAGGCATTGCATCAATAGAGATATCAATGTGAAGTGATGTTCCATTGATAAGTATGTCATTCTGTTCATCCAAAATACGTTCCCGTTTCATAAACTTCGTATCGCTGTAGCCATATCCGAAGCCTTCGCGGCCATGCGATGGAAATATATGGAAAGCATAATCGGACTCAGTCAACACAGCGTAACCAAGGCTGTTCCTGACAGTGAAGGAAGATTTGCAGGTAACATCTTCCTCTCCGATGTTGATTAGTATGACAGCAATCATTCCTTCTTCTACGGAATCACGACATCCTCCTGGATACAAATGTAGCCTCCAGCAATTTCCGTTGGCATCTATTTTGCTGTCAGAAGCAACAACATTATCGACAGCATGAGGTAGGTCTTGGAAGCCGTCGAATTCAAAGCTCAAGAGCACGGGTTTAGGTATTGACATTGCGATAGTGGTGAGTTTATTGTTCTAGAGCCCAGTCTTGAGTTCAGTCTTGCACGGTGTTCATGACTGAAATCATCTCGAATCTATTGACATTACTGGATTTCGCACTATTTTGCAACAGGTTCCCGATCCTTGCCAATTCCCAATCGAAATCAGAATTGTTCTTTCCAAGAACATTTCTGCGAATCTGTCTTTCCTGTTCTAGAGGCTAACAGAATTGTTCCTCATTTCTTCCTGTTCTAATCTTCCTCTTGACGGCCAAGTCTCCTGCATAGGATGTACAATGAGTCGAGCTTCGAAGAAAGAAGCGTACCTAAAAGATAGAGAAAATGGATTCAACATGGACTTTGGGATGCGCTCAAACTTTCCAGACTATAATGCATTACTCGACAGCAATATGCGACATTACTTCGAAAATGAAAGTATACAAAATCATCTCGTCAAGACTGGCCTAATCAATCAATTTGGAAGAATCATCTCAATTGACAAGCAGAGAACTAGATTACGCGTGGTTGAGAATGAGATCGCTCGTACCGAAAACATGAATGACATGCTGCAAAAAGAGGAAGGCCACGTGAGGCTTTTGGTACAATTAGAACGTGCTAGAGGAATTGAACGACAGAGAGATCTAGAATGTGTTTCTCGAAGGAGAGAAGAGAAGAAGCGGAAAGTTGAATTAGATCAAGCAGAACGTGAACTTCTTGGTCATTCCCATCTGTACTATCGCAATAATACTGCAGAAAGCAAACATGATTGATCTTGTATTTGTCATGTGAGCATTATTAACACACTGAGGAAGATTGAACTTGCACTATGCACTCTTACTCAGAACTTGTCGAATTACCATACAGTGACATGAATAAAAATGTGAGGCAGCAATATTTTCTAGGATCCATTTGCAAAAGTGCGCGAGACTTTCACTTGAGTCACAAGTCTCACCATTCAACTTGGACTTCCTGGAAGTTGTGCCTATCTAAGCAATCTCATCTTTTTTGGGTCTTTGCTACCAGAGACCAGAAGTAGGTGGTGAAAAAGACGACTAAAGTGTTCCGGGATTGCTGGTTGCTCTGGTTTTTCCTATCCTCTCTTTCACTAGCTCACGTCCTTAATCGTGGAATTCTGGTGACTCAAGATCAAAAACGCCACGCAAATTGCAAATTGATATCTAGATACCTGGCTCACACCTGATCTTCGTAAACTTCTAACTTCTGAGAATCTAACGAATGCAACATGCAAACAATTTTCGACAAAGCACTTGGGTCTCGTCTTCAAAGCAACAAACTTTTGGACTGCCATCTAAGCCAGCCTCTACACATCTTCTAGCTTCATGAAGTGTGAAGATCATCAATACTCAACAAGAAGAGAGCTCTCTCAATTAATCACATCTGATATTTGTCATCTTCTATCCTCTGTGGTGCTATCATGTCTGACAATAATCCACAGTACCAAGGGAATGATATCATCCCAATGGGAACACTCAATGAAATGAGTGCAGAATATAAATACGGACATGGAAGATCATTAATCATTATTCGGTCAACGAGTGCAATTGTGTCTGTGATTTCATCTTGTTGCCTCATCAGGATGATTGTGACATCCAAAAACCGCCTGTCTACGACGTATCATCGTCTGCTGCTTGGAATGTCTATTGGTGACATCCTGTGCTCGCTGCCATCCACGACCTTCTTTGCATCAATGTCACCAACTGATGTGAGCTACATGGTGTGGAGTGCATGTGGAAACCAGGCTACCTGCACTATTTACGGTTTCGTTGTGATCATGGGCATGAATTTGACCCTGTACTATAGCTGTTCGTTGAATATTTACTATCTGATCTTGATCAAATACAACAAATCTGGTGCCTACATTCGTAAGAAGGTTGAGCCATATCTCCACGGTGGTCCAATTTCGCTCGGACTAATCTGGAGTATTGTTGCTCTAGTCAATAAAAATTACAATGCTGGGGAGAGCGGTCAGTGCAGTACGTCAAGGTTACGAAGATGGTGAAGTACGAGAAGGGTTCACAATTCCCTGTGGACGCGGACGAGGAGAAGCATTTTACCTCACATTTGGGGGTTTAGCTACGATAATTACGCCTATCGTAATTGGTGTATCCCTTGGCATGTTGTACAGGCATGTGTCCAAACAAGAAAAATTAATGGCGCGTTATGGCACAGGGGCACTTCACACAAGTTCTGAGCAATCCCCATCTGATCAAAATAGGGACAGATCATATAGTCGTGCTGTATTGAACAGGGCAATTGCGTACTCGCGTAGCTACTTCTTGACATGGGGATGGGTGATGGGTTATTGGGGCTGGAATAATGGAATTGCTAGAGGTAGAAATACCACTTCCTTACTTATATTTTTGGGCAATTTTTAATCAGCTAGAAGGACTCTTCAATCTTCTGATTTTCATGCACCCAAAGGTACTGGCCGTAAAGAAATCCAGTGAAACTGATAATATCTCTTGGCCTCGTGCTTTTGTAAAAACATTCTGGTCAGGTTTATCTAGTCCAGATAGAAGTCAGAATAATAGAACCCGTGCTGCTGCCTCCAACGTGAAGAAGAAAAATGCTCAACCTGCCCTTGCTGGTAGTAAGAACAATAAAACTTCCTTAACTACACTCAGCAGCAGCAACTCTCTGCTCAACACTACTGGACATATCAGGCAGCTAAGTACACCATATCAAATGTCTACTGGAGGAATTAGTGAATCACAAAACATTGAGTTTCAGGCTCCTCTTGGTAGTGATGACTTTCACGAAAATGGCCCCGCGAATGCCTATGAATCATAAATTTCTGGAGAATCAATTTAGGGATGCTACTTTGCTTGAATGTTGTTGTATGACTTATTACTATGATCAATTTTGTGCGTGTTAATGACGTATCTAATGATTAAAACAACACACTTGTGTGCATATTGCCTCGGGGGCTTTATATGAGTTCAACATGTCAATGTAACGAAATCTACATCCCTGTCGTGGCAACCTGCAACGTAATCTGCAAGCCCTTTCATTCATCTGGTTTGTGATTTTGTTTGACTGCAAACATTTTGACTACTTTGAAACGATTATAATTGATAGATTTCCCTGTCTCCTATATATCGACCATATTATTGTCACGACTAGTGTTGCGAGAAAAGAAGCTTGGATTTGATTTCTCTATTTCGCTATTCAAGTCAAATGTTTGGCATTGTACTCTTAGAGCTTCCACCATTGAATCTCGTTAAGATTGATTTCGTACTTTGCACTCTTGCTCAGCACTATCAAAATAAACGAAAGACAACACAGACTGATGCACTCAATTGATTACAATAGAATATGGTGAACTCGATCTTACATTTGACAGATTAATCTTTGAGTTCTCATTGCTTGAATTGGTTATTGGGTTCATCGAGCAACGATTTTATTGTTCCCCTTTGATGAATGTTTGCTCATTTAAATTTGCAATATTAACCCCGTAAACTAAATCTCCCGTAAAACAAAGAGTTTATTGTAGTCATATCTTCTTCTATTCCCCCTAAATCGTACTAGATCTCATCCTCGTGTAAAATCATATTGGGTATGCAATCCTTGACGGAGAATTTCCTTCCCGTATCTGGACATACCAACATCCCCTCCACTAAATACACATCCAATAACCATGTGTGCAATTTACCAATCGTATCTTCATCCAAACTACTTATCGCCTCGTCAGATGTATCCAAATGCTCTGGTAGTTCGGGTAACGAATGCTCGGTGCAATGAGGACATAATTGAGATACTGCAGAATATAGAGCGGGATAGTTTACTTTTGGCAGCAGCTTGAGGATGAATTCTCTATTGACGGATGATTCCTCGTATTTGAGTGTTGTCACCTCGATGTCGAGCGGGTAGCCCTTCTCGGTTCTGTCAGATGTAAGGATATCATAATGCATCACATGTCAGATTGATGCGAGAAGATGATGGCAGCATTATTGCTAGATTATTGCTACGATCCATTTGCAAAACTGCACGAGACACGAGAGTCAAAAGTCACTCACCCTTTCACATTTGACTTCAAAAAGTTGTGCGTTAGCAGTCTCATCGTAACAGAGGCACTGGAAAAGGGAGGTGAAAGTGTGGGCGTGGGTTAGGGTGATGGTACAGTGTACAGTGCTTTCGTCGTGATGTTTTTGGCGGGACGCAAGACGCGGGAAGGTCACCCTCACCAAAAATTTATCCATGGGCAACCATGGGAGAGGCGATTATTTCTACAAAGCAAAAGCGGTCAGACTTTTGACTCTCAATTATCTCACAGGTCATCAACTATCTAAGCCCCAGCTCACATCATCTGCACAACTTCCAGCTTCATGACGTGTAAAAATCATCAATAGATAAACAAAAAAGCTCTTATTGCATCTCGCATCCCTATCACACAATATTTTGTCATCAATCATCCATCAATTGTGCTACCATGTCTAACTATGATTCACAGTCCAAAGGAAGTGATATCATCTCAATAGAAACACTCACTGAAACGTACGAAGAACAGAAATACGGACATGGCAGATCGAAAATAATTATTCGATCAACAATGGCAATTGTATCTGTGATTTCATCGTGTTGTCTCATCAGGATGATCATGACATCCAAAGACCGCCTATCTACTACATATCATCGTCTGCTGCTTGGAATGTCTGTTGGGGACATCCTTTTCTCCCTGTCACAAGTTACTTTTGGAGCAATATCACCATCTGACATGAGTTACATGGTGTGGAATGCACGTGGAAATTTGGCAACCTGTACGGCTAATGGTTTTTTCGTTGTAATGGGCATGATGTTGACCTTGTTCTACAGCTGTTCATTGAATATTTACTACCTGATCTTGATTAAATACAACAAATCCGAATCATACATCTGTAAGAAAGTTGAGCCATTTCTCCACGGAGTTCCAATTTCGGTGGCACTAATCGCGGGTATCATTGGTCTAGTCAATAAAAATTATAATGGTGGGGGACGCGGTGTGTGCAATACACCAATATACAATCCACCGCATTGCCAAGGTTACGAAGATGGTGAGGTACGAGAGGGATTCACAATTCCCTGTGGACGTGGACAGGGAGAAGCATTCTTCTTGATCGTTTCGATTGTAGCTACGACAATTCCACCGGTTGTAATTGGTGTATCCCTTGCCATGTTGTACAGGCATGTGTCGAATCAAGAAAAGAGAATGTCACATTACGGTACAGGGGCATTGGACACAAGTTCTGAGCAATCCCCATCTGATCAAAATAGGGACAGATCATATAGTCGTGCCGTATTGAACAAGACAATTGCATACTCAGTTAGTTATTTCTTGACCTTGGGATGGGTTATTGGGATTGCAATAATGAAATTGCTAGGAGTAGAAACAATACCACTTCCTTATGATTATTTGTGGACCATGTTTGTACCTCTGCAGGGATTCTTCAATCTTCTGATCTTCGTGCATCCAAAGGTACTGGCCACAAAGAAATATAATGGAACAGATAATATCTCATGGCCTCGCGCTTTTGTAACAACATTCTGGTCAGGTTTAGTTGGTCGAGATAGTAGTCGGAACAATAAGAAAAATGCTCGCGCTGCTCTTGCTGGTAGTAACCAGAACAATAAGACTTCTGCAACTACCCTCGGCAGTAACAAGCTAAGCATACCACATCGCGTGTCTGCTGGAGGAATTAGCGAAGCACAAAACACTGAGTGTCAGGCTCCTCTTAGTACTGATGACTTTCACGAAAATGGCCCCGCGAATAATGCTTATGAATCATAAAAATTCAAGGACAATTAGTTTTGGGAGGCATCATAGCTCTTATTGCTGTGAACAAGGAACAAGTTTGTGCATGTTAACGGTGTATATAATGATTAAAAGAATGTACTTCTGTGCGTGAAATTTTATTTGTTTTGTATGCACTGTACTCCTTTGTTATTAACAGCTCTTGATGGCGCCGGCACCAGTAACTGCTACTATCTTGTTCAAATCTCCTAGAGTTTGACGTGCGGATGTTATGTACTCGGGTGCATTCGTTTCAGTAAAACAAAATCACATTATATCTAATAGTTTCAACTATTCAGTAACAGACATTTCTTTTCTCTGTGGTTTAACAAACACAAGGAATCAGCACAAGGCTGACTAATACCGGAGTATCTATCGAAACAACATCATGCACACCACAAACCAGTAATTGTCAGTCTTCTACCAGCAACTTCACAACAATTTGGTAGTGGTGATACTCGAAGGAACTTGACTTGGAACATGATCCTCCAATCGTTGCTTCTTACTACACTGCCCTCGTCCTTCTTCCTCCTCCTCATCTTCGCACAAACTAGCATCAGAATGATTCGTAGAAGCCGTCACATCCGATTCTGCGCAAGAAATGGCATTGATTTCCGATACGGGTCGTCGTTCAAAGGCACCGG
This sequence comes from Cyclotella choctawhatcheeana, assembly GCA_036939855.1. Classification (NCBI taxonomy): domain Eukaryota; phylum Bacillariophyta; class Thalassiosirophyceae; order Thalassiosirales; family Thalassiosiraceae; genus Cyclotella; species Cyclotella choctawhatcheeana. The sequence goes on from JALLPH010001118.1 coordinate 10,079, forward strand.
CGGCGGCTAGGAGTGATTCGATTTGATGGAGAAAGTCTCCATTGGAAGAAGATGATGGCTGTTGTTGTTGTGAAGACGGTTCGTGTTGTGTTTGTGACGATGATTCATAATTTGAATGTTGCAACGGTTGACAAGACGTTTGGTTGTAGAATTCATCATAGTTCACCGAAGACTCTGACACGGAAGGATTGGCCAAAGGACACGGCACAGGACCCAACTCAGGCGATGATTCATAGGTTGACGAGTCAACACCTACATCACTTGCTCCTAAATGATGATAATCGCAACCACTGCCACTGCCCCCTCCATTCATTTTATCAACATGATCTTGTAAAATTGCATTCTCCTCCTCCAACTGACGTATCATAACCTCCATCTCCTCCATAAAGATACGCTTTCGATCACGTGTACGTTTGGCATGCATACGATTGCGTTCGCGTCGAATTTTGTCAAGTTCGGCCGGTGAGCAGGAGGAACGGTCCTTGCCTAGGAGTTGGTAGTCGATTCCGTCGAGTGCTTCTGCCTCGGACATGATGGCGTCTGGAGCTGCGGCATGTGATGATTTTTGATTGCCACTGCTATCCTGATTGTTAGTGCTGTCATCGCCCTTATTGGCTTTCTTGTGACTGTGTTGTCCCGGTAGAATAAGAGCTGGCAATTCGGGTATCTTGGAGGCATCGGGAATGTCCTCCACCGGTCTCTTGAGCAGTGCCTCCACCCTCGGATCCATGCCGTCTTCATCACACATTCCACCGTCATTCGCATTACTTTCACACATCGCCTGCTGCTGCTGCGGCTGCTGCTGAAACAATCCCACCAAAATACTGGCCGTATTCTTCTCATTCACGGCCTGCCTCAGACGAATCTGCTCGAGCTTGAGTGCATCGGCTCTATTTTGCAGCTTTTGCATGTGTTCCTTCTTGCGTTGGCGGGTTTTACGTGCGTGCATTCGGTTGCGTTCGCGGCTGTGGAGGGAGGTGCGGTACGTTCGCGTTACAGCAGTGGGTGGCATGATGAAGATGTTAGTTAGTCGATTGATGTGATGACAAGAAATGAATGATTGGCAAGCAATGAAACAGCCGATGAATTGGAACTTTGCGAGGCAAATCAAAGATACAGCCTTCAACTCCCCAAGTTCAAGCGACAGCTGTAAATTTCGCACGACAGCTGTCGCATCAAAACACAAATTACATAAGCCAAAACACAGTTCTGTGACGTCACACCGACCAGTCAGCGTCACATCACGCCAAAAGTCAGGTACAGCTGTCGGCCTCCTGTCACCATGACGCATCGTGAATATTCCGATCGAGATGAACAATGAAACAAAACCTAACAAAACAATGCTAATTCGAATCCCCCCCCCAGTAGATTAATCTATTTAACTTACCTGCGTTGCAATCGCTCCGTCGATGATAATTTCTTATCCTCCTCTAATTCGAATTGTTCATCAACATTAGTTGTTGTTGGCTTTGAATTATTGTCGAATGAACGTTTCTTAACAACGGCATGTTTCGTAGATTCAGTAGATGCGCAAGCCGTGACATCAACTGCCGCCTTTCTTTTATTCGTATAATGGTGTTCCCTATCATACAAGAACGAATAATGGGGGGAATTCATCGTTGATGGACGTGTGACGGCAGACGTTGCCGTGGAGGCAGACGGAGCGATGGGATGGGACGAAAAGACACGTTTGGCCGCCTCGGCGATGCGTGCATCGGTCGATTGGAGGAGAAGCGATGGAATGTCGGACGATGACATGGCCTCCCTTTCTATTGATATGGTACTGTTGCCGTTGTGGTGGTGATGGGATGGCTGTTGATTGGTTGTCGGTGTGTTTGTGATGCCTCTTTGGTAAAAAAGAGTGTGTCGCGACTGAAAGCGGTATTTTTGCGTTGACTGGCTGACGCGTATCTGCCGCCTTGCTGCCGCGTGCCTGCTTGCATCACAGCTGTTGGTTCAAACAGACGGACGCCCGCCACGACCAACGACCACCAATTCGGTTTTTGTGCGAAGCTCAAGTGATGACGCGTCGTAGTGTT
>JALLPH010001119.1:0-12121 GCA_036939855.1 Cyclotella choctawhatcheeana
AGTGTCGAAACTTTGAGGTTGACGGCACGCCAAAATGTCAGCTATGCATTGCTTACAGGGAAAAAGGATCGAATTTGAACTGTGGTAAGAAGAATGTATATCAAATTCAGTGTAAGTATTTTGAGCCTGGCGGCACCCAAAAGAACGAAAGCGAAAGACGAAAGTAAAGTATGAGTTGTTGCACCCCCATTCTGTACGTACCCATTTAATATCATTTATGTCGATGCTTTTTCGATTGTCGACGGTGAGACCTTTAACCGCTTGTAAGTGTTGATTTGTAAAAATTAGTAATCATAATCGGTGCAAGAATTTTGAGCATAATGGAGAGTAAAAGGGGTAAAATCTCAAACATTATCATCTTTTCTTACCCAATTGAAATTAGACAACACCACACGTCACACACATATGATTGTCTGTTGTGCCAGGGTCGCTTTTTGCCGCAAAAGCTATCAAAGTTCAGTGAAGAGTTCGTCGTCATCATGGATGGGACAAACGACGGAGATTAGGTCCATCGTCATCGTCAATCATCGATCGTCGATCGTCCCGGTGATGGGTGGGAGGCGGGCGGGAATTTGAGGTGTTGAATGGCGTTGGCAAATTGCTTACCGCTGCTGTTTAGATAATCTGAAGCAAAAGAGCACCTGCTCGTCATCATGATGGGGCGACGGCGGTGCGTCCATTGTCCATCGTCCGTACCATGTTGTAGCGTAGTGATGTTTTTGTGGTGGTGTGGTATGGTACCATGTAGCTGATGACGCGAGGGAGAGGAGGAGGAGAGTGGATGAGAGAGCTCGCTGCGGCTTAACAAAAAATGGATTTGTCATGACGAACAAAGAAGCGAACCACAACAGAGTGGATTTCTCGCTTCTTAACTCGATTAGTTCATGAAATCCTACACAGGAATCGTTACTTAGCCTCATCTATCAAGTGTCAAATGAATGAGGATGAGAACCCTAATTACTTATGCCGTAAAGTCTAACAGAGGAATCGATACTTAGTCTCTCTCGTTCGCCCCACCAGCATAGTTGAAAAGCCGATGTGAGCGTGTCGTGTGTTGTTTTATTGTAGCACTGTAGCATGATGTGAGACGCTAAATACCTGTAACTACATATTGCTAAGGTCATAATATCTCTAGATATTGCGGGTAGACAGCAGCACACCATCAGTTAGTATTTTTAGCCAGTTGTCCTGGACAACAGTTAATTTTTTATCTGTTGCTAGTTTCTAACAGCTATGTACCCGAGTGAAGTTGAAATGCATCAACTTTATCATATGAATATGTGATGAATGTTCAAGCTGTTTCGAGCAAACCCGGAGCTCCTCTTCAGTCTTCAATGTAGTGTACATAAGATCTCGCAGAAGTCCAGACTAAGGACTATGATTCTGTTCTTTTGGGCCCATTCCAGGGTGGCCGGGTGGCCGGGTTTTAGCCTTTATGGTGTACGGAGAAAGTACTGATTCCTCTGTATTTACTGAGGAATGAGGAAGTTCTGAATTGCCAGGCCACGTGAAAAGTTATATTTTTTTTAAAATAAACGTAATAATGTGAGAGTTAATGGACGATTGAAAGGTAAATCGGCTTACTACAAATTGCAGGTCTTTTGCAACAAAAGTCGTCTTTTCGAAAAGACGCTGAAATTTTCTTCTCGCGATTCTTCCAGGTTTTATCAATGAAAAGCAAGAATTGTTTCCGGTTTCACGCGAAATTCCACGAAAAACCTCAGATTTTCCGTGAAGAAAACTTCTGCGTCTTTTCGAAAAGACGCCAGTGTTGCAAAAGACCTGCAATTTGTAGTATTTAAAATATTTTTTTGACGTAGACAGTATGAGTGAATCTTAAAGAACACAATGGTACCTGAGAAACATTGTTACGGTTACGGACATCAACTTCGGCCCAACTTGATATTGAAATATTAGAATAAAGGGAATTCTTCTTTTGTTGTTTGTTGGAATTCTCTTTTCGTCAAGCCAGGTCTCCCATACCAAAAATAAGCTTGATAGTTCCAAATCAGACCTACTATTGCTTGCCTCAGAGGGGGTTTCTTTTTTCCCTCCCTTCTCCTCTTTGCTTTCAGTTGCACTACTATCACAGTGGCTGCTTTGCTGTTGCTTTTGTTGCTCTCCCTTAGATGAACTTACACTCACACTACTCTTGTCTTTATCTTGCTGCGTGATTAAAAAGCTGCTGCTGTCTTCTCCTATCTCCAACTCCAACCAGCTTGAATTGGAATGATAGTTTTAGTTTATGAGTAGAGCAACTGCTGACTGTTAGAGGGCAAATAACCATGTTCATGTTACTGAAGATTTATTTTTGTTTGAAGGTTTGAATTCTGGCAGCTAAGAGTTGTGATGATTTGGTGTTGTCATGGTATGCAGGGGAGAGTAGTGGTGACCGCCATAATCTATATTTGCCTGTTGATGTGTGGTCAAATGGGGCAGATTGACTTGGCACTAGGGCTGAGTGCTGGGGTATTAGTGTGGGGCGACTATGAACTTGGAACTAATGCCAAAAATAACTTGGAAATAGTGCCAACTGTTAGATTTCTGGGACTGTGAAATGTTCGTGAGAGGTGCAAGCCGCCCACTTGTGATGTGTCTCCCCCCCCCCCTCCCCCCCCCCCCAATTACATCTTGACCAAATCGTGCCAATCGGTGCAAATTTTCAATTTTCACTCAAATGGCCAACTTATTTATGGGGTATTGGCCAACCAATGTAATTCATTAGAAGACCAAAAGAGACAAATAGTAAGTTGCCGCTAGTTCATATCTTGCTATCCAAAAGAGTCTTAAAGAGTCAGGTTTGTAACTAGCACCACTATCTAAAACTATGTTGAGAGCCAACTAGTGGCAAGTATAATGAAATCAAACTCTTTGCTATGGCAAGATATGAAAAGCGGGAACTACTGTAACTTTTAAGGTCTTGAAATGAATTAAGAGCGCCATGGAAACTTGGCCAGGTACGACAAAGAAACTATCTAGTTAGAATGCTGACACCCCTCTGGAAGTTTTTGATCTATGGGGAGGGACTCATCGCGTTCCCCAAGCAATTTTTTATCACTAAACCGGAGGGTACAAAATGACAAAAAATGCATTGTGTGTGCGTCGTGAAGCCCCCGACTGAAAACATCCGGATGAGTCCTGCAAAAACAAGTAAACCTACACCTACACCTACACTAAAACAAATTAAAGTTAAGATTGATAACCAAAAATTAGTTACAAAAAAGGACCTCAAACGAAAAACATTGGATGCAAGTCGAGGAGGAAGGATGCCCTTTGCGCTCCTTCTCTATCTGAAACTTCATATCCACAAGCCTACAGAACTTTTTTTGCTTAATTTCTCACAGTACGGTACCCCTAGATAGTTTTTCAGTTATGAAAGTTATTCCGTTGAAATACATGCTATCTGAGAAATCACTATCTAGATAGTTTTGGATAGTTCTGCTATTTTGTTATCTAGGTTAATACCTGTTAATACACATTCATAAGTGAAGAAGCTACGTAGAAAATTTATAACACAGATATAGCGTATCCCTATGCCCCGTTTGATGCTCTAGATGCCTCGATAGCTGTATCTCCTGTACAATACAAACCACGAATTAAAAATCACCTGAACTGGAATCCCAAACTAACAAGCAACTGAATGCGTTCAATGGTCAAGTGAGTAGGCTTCCCATCATAGAGTTTTTTATGCTGGGTCTTTTGGTTGTCCACCCAACGCCCCAAAGATGGATTGACCTTGTACTTCTGAGGCACGTTGCAGTTCCCATGTTGATCATGATACTCCTTAAGCTCCAAGAAACGTTCCATCCAACTACATGAGTTCCGGATTTGCCACTCAAGTCCGATAGCCTCAAGCATACGAGCTCTCTCTTCGGTGAGCTTACTCTTCTTGCCCTCCTTGTAGAGCTTTAGTTGACGACGTTGTAGTGAAGTCCAGGCATGCAACTGAGGTGACTCTGGATAGGTGGAAGGGACCCTGGTAGAGTTGTGCTTTTGCTGGAAATCAACCAACTCCGCATACCGATCACTCCAGAACTTGTCACGCTTTTCACCAGACCATTCGAATTGAATTTCATTAAGAAGATCAATACGGGCTTGGGACATGTGAGATGGCTTGCCTTCTTGGTGCATTTTGTACTGCTGTTTTTGGGTGCGGACCCATGCTGAGAGTTGTTTGTTATCGTCGTACTTTTGAGGGACGTTGCAGTGCCCATATGTGGCATGAAAACGTTTTAGGTCCTCCTATTTTATGTTGAATGAAAGGGAGAAGAAGTGAGTTTATGAGCCCAAGCCGAGTTAAAAACAACTTCGAAACTGTACTACTTACAAACCTAGCCAGCCACTTAGCGGGGATAATGAGCTCGGGCAGATTGAACCCTTGCGAATCGAGAGGGGGCAATCCTGGGAGACTGGCAACAGCGCCCTCATCTGCGGCGGCTGCACCAGCAGCTGCGGCCAGCTTTGCTGCAGCATCCTCGGCATCGCCGAGTTCAACTGGGGGGAGATCCGGGGGGGCTACGGCAACAGACAGCCCGGTGTCGACATCAATTGAAACACCTGGATGTGAACGAATTCATTAACGCGGATGATGATCAATACAGAACATGTGAGTTTAGAGGAAAACACACTCATAGGTAGAGCAACATGGCAGGAGATGGCAGGAGTATGACAATGATATCTCGGTCAAAGGTTTAGCAGCTCAACAAGGGGCGGCCTCCCTTCATCCCATCGTCTCCATGTTCCATGCCCCACAAAGGTGAAGGGACATTCACATTACAAATTACAATCACCTATCAATATTATGGTACTCACCAGCATCAGCAGCGCCTTCTGCGGCCTCAACGGGCTCAGCATGGGGCATGATGTACTCGTCAGAACTCATGTTGATTGAGAGAGGTAATACCTTCCGATACAGTTTTGTTTGAATGAAAGCTTCTTGTGAATGCGTTGGATTATGAGCTTGAACCTTTGTTTGTTCGTTATTCTGTTATGGGTTTCGATTTCGATTCCGTCTGGGGATTAAAGCTTCAACTGAAATGATTATTAATATCAACTGAAACTCTTGAATAACGAATGAGCGAGTTGTTTAGCAACAAAAATCTACCGTTAAACTGAAATACGAAGCTTAAAAAAGCTTGTAATTTCTACAATGGGGAGTACGGGTTTATCGGACAGTATCTTGGCAGATCTTAGCCACAAGCCACAAGCTGCCACAATCAACAACCAACTACCCCAGCCTACTAGCATCAACCCACAACCTGGACAACTTAACTCATCAATATTCTCTTGCTGATTGATATTGATCCCAATTGATTAAGACAAGGTGTGATACATGAACATATGTAGTTGAAGATTTCATCTTGTTTGCAACATCAGTCGATTAAAAAGTGTAGGTGCGAAGCTAACTCTGTTCGTCCAGCTCCAAGTAGACACCGAAATCCATCCGGGATGTCTCTTAATAAAAGCCTAGAGAACAAAGACGTTGCAGCTCCACCTGCAAATATTCCGCAACACAAGTTTGAAGTACCTCATGACACATCTACATCGTTTGTCTTTATACTGGCTTTCGTGGTGCCATTAACAAGAGTTCTTCGTGATGTCTATTACATCTATCAAAACGACTATCCCGAATATTCACATCGATTCCTCCAACAGCAAAATGGATGCATTATTAATGTAACAGTGAATGAAACCAATTACGTTGATGAAACTTATGAGCCACCATCCACTATGGCAGCTATTGCCACGTCCCTCGTAATTTCGTTTTCCATTGGTACATTCAGCTTCTTGTTGTATGAAGCCTTTCGTCGCGACCCTATCGTAGGTAAATATGTCTATGATCGTAAACGACTTACCCAACCTACCAGAACTCCCCCACCGTTGATGTTGAGTAGAAGTCTATGGCATGGCAATGAGAATCAAAACGGAAGGAAAGGGTGGTTTAAATGGTGCTCATGGTTTAAGGTTCCACCCGCTCTTTTTGAGTTGTACTTCTTGACCCTTGACGAGAACTATCTGCGATATTCCAAGGCAGCAGATGATGCAAGGAAGGAAAGAGAGAAACGAGGATATCTTACAAGCTGCGACGCTGGATGTTATCACAATAATTGCTGCAATACGGTTCGTATAGGTGATCAAAACCATGGAGATGATGATGATGAATATTTTGTTGATGAGGATGGGTACCTATTTTATCCGGGATTTAATAACGAGCTTGGCTTTCAGCATGAGGTAAGAGAACTTTCTCAGTTGCCACTTATTTTAGCAGGGGTAAATCAATCTCTCATACGTTACTACATAGGGCGACAATCATCATTACGAAACACCAAAATTTAGCCCTAAGAATCAAATCGTAAGATCAAGTCTTCAGAGTTCTCAGGGAAACAAATCTTTCAGGAGTTCAACAGCGAATCTTGGAGATCGAAAATATAAATACTCAATCCAAGGTACTCGAATTGCTGCTGTATTAACTCCTGTCAATTCCGGCATAATATTGAATCTATTTTATCTTTTGTGTTTCTTTAGATCTGTTCCCTGAAGATTTCAGGCGAGCATTGACAAAGATTGAAAGTCGTGGCAGTAGGCATTTGATGGCGAATGATGATGACTCGAGTCACGGAGATTCGGTCGAGGACGCGTCAAGTAATATGCCTGCAGTCAGAGAGGAGGCAGCTGAGGACGTGTCGCAAAATGGATCGGTGGCAGAAGAGACTTCGTCTTTGATTCGGCCCAGTTTAAATGTGGATACAACCCCTGATGACCTTTTTGTGGATGAAATTTTTAACCCATATCCTGAAGAGGAACCGTTGACTTCTTTAGACGGCATATCCATAAAATATCCATACAGGCTAGTAACCTTCTTTCTCCCGCCTGGATTTCACAATTGGGGCAATGCCCTTGGCTTTGTTGGTGTATTCTTTTTCAAAGACAAGTTAAACAGACGGATGGCCGAAGCACGAGGTGCCATATTCGGCAACTCTTCTAAAGCCATGTCGAGACGTCATGAAATGAAAGTCCACGAAGAACTTATGATTCTCTCACAGCCAGAAGGTAAGCTTACTATTTCTTTGTGTCTCTTTACTTTGCATATGTGAATGCCAACTTATTATTCCGTATCGTATGTATAGAGGAGCTGTTGAGATGTGCTGGACTCGACACATATCTTATGATTAGGTTTGCACGTTTCGGTTTTGACGTCTGCTTTTATCCTTTCATGTTCAGTTGTGCCACGGTCTTCCCCATATATATTACATGCGACCAAGAAGAGTTGAAAAAATACTTTCAAACTGGGGAATTCATATCATCTGCCTCAAATATTATTGACGGCTTCTTTAGCTTGACCATCAACCGAATCCCACCTGGCAGTTTCAAGATGTATTGGATAGTCGCATTCACCTTCTTTTTGTATTTCTTTGTGCTGAGACGATTGTGGCTTGAATGGGAAATCATTATCAAATTGAGGCATCGTTTTCTGTTTGAGGGCGATCAGAACTTTCATAACAATCCCACCTATTTGAGGAAGTATGTAAGTAACACAATAATGGGAGCTTGTGCTTGGTTTTTGCTCACTCGTATACCTAATTTTTTTGCTCACTCTATGTGAATATGGCAACTAACAATATAGAGAAATTCTGTACTGGTGGAATGTGTCCCCAAATCACAACAGTCTGATCGCAACATTCGTGAAGTTTTCGAACAACTTTTTCCTCAGCAAATTGAGACTGCAGAAATGGTCATTGACACAGTGCAGCTTGAAAAAATACTTGACAAGCGAAGATCTTACATTGAGAAATATGAAAATATCGAAGCGCGATATCAATATCAACACTGGATGTATTACAACAGAGACAAGGGCTGCTGTAACAGAAAAGAACCCACAGAACCGAAGGTATGACCACCCTAATTTTGCTCCGTTTGAATCCATGCTGAAAGCTCACAATAATACTATCTTATTGGTTTTACAGATCAAAAAAAGCTGCTGCGGGGATAAAGAGAATGCGCTTGACTTTTATAAAGCACAAGTGATGGAATGTGACGAATCCGCTTTGACGACATATGACAAGATCGTGGAGTCAAGATTAAACAGGCATGATCGATACACGAGGCTTGAATCTGCAGAAGGCCGTAGCTCTTCTGTCAGCGACATCTCAAAAATGATTCGTGAGGCTCTGGGATTGCATTCCTCGGATGATTTAGTTTGTAGTACTGCATTTGTTGAGTTCAAGTCCCTTACAGCTAAGCAGAGCGGTAAGTAGCTATTACGCATACATCACATCTGAATGTGTCCTCAATAGCATAACTTCATATTACTCCTCGTAGCTGTCCAATGCAACCTTGTTGGAGAGCCGTATTCTTTCATTACTACAGAGGCACCAGATCCAAGAGATCTCTTGTGGGCAAATGTAATTTGCGAACGTCGTTATATTGAAAGAAGGAAGTTGTTGGTTGAGTTTCTACTTTGTGTATTTGTTTTGCTATGGGGTGCGTTCGGTGAGAAGCTGAACTCGGTACTTATACATGTTTTGCTCAATCAAACGACTCATAAGTAGTGTCAACCTTTTCTCATTCTCAGTGGCAACCATTACGGAGGTAGCAAACTCTAGCATAGACGGGCTCAAACTCAAGAACTACGACTTAACAAGATTCAGACTCTACGTCCCAACACTAATTATCAGTCTAATCTTGCTTTGGATTCCCAAGTTCCTTTTCATCTTTGCAATGCGTATAATCAAGTTCAAAAGCTTCTCACAGTGTGACGAGTTTGTAATCAAAGTAAGTTCCAACGCAATTAATTACATTCAATACACTTCAAGCTAACATTCACGATGTATTATTTAATCAGTGGAACACTGCTTTTCGGGTGACAAATATTGTATTCATCTTTTTCTCGATCTCTCTCATTGATGCGGTAAGTGTCAGCATGCCTAAAATGCCGCAATACTCTAAACTCACAATGCCTTACTGCCCTGTATTCAGATCAACTGCTTCAAGGTATGTCCCCGTAGTTAAAGTGTGCATTTTTAAGGAAGCCTGCTCAATAGTGATGACGACCTATGATTCTTAAAGGACGATCCGGAGAAGTTCATCCAGGTAATTTCAATAGGTGTTTTGCAACAAAGTTCAGGTGAGATTTGATATAATTGTACCTTCCTAAAATTGAAGACAAGCCAATTCACTAATCTTATTTCGTGCCAGTCCTGCTCAACTTAATCATCATAGCAACGGGCCAAGAGACCATGTTGCAGCTTTTACAATGGAGGTACGAGTACTATGGATTGTGGGCCCTTTCCAAGTCGTTATACATATCAACTCTTTTTCTAATATGCATCTGAATCTTACTCATCTAAGATCCATAATTAAGCAAGCGCTGTGTCGACCTTTAATGAACCTGAACAGTAAAAGTCGACGCTGTCTAAATATTTTGAACGATCCACCACCTTTCGAGCAAGCTTGTATATTTGGTATGTTTTATCTGTCGTTGCTGAAGTGATAGGTATGTAAGTCATCTTCTCATTTGAATCTATTTTTTCTTCTCGAAACAGGCTATTTTTCTCCCGTGCTATCTTACGCTTTGATAATTGGCATGATCTATTCGTAAGTCGCTGCGAGCTACAAGCTTTGCATTTACGATTAAAGTGTCTCTGACCAACCAAATTATTTAGGTACATGGCGCCTGTGATGCTGGGAGCGTGCAGCTTCTTTTTCTGGGTTGCAACAAAGGTTCACACACATAATGCTCTTTTCATTTATTGCGAACCATTTTCGGGGGGTGGGAAGATCTTTTAGTAAGTGAAAGAAGATGCTGAACACTTGTTATTTTTTATCCCATTTCGTGCTAACTCATTTCTCGGCCAGCTATTGGAATCGAGTGGTTTTTGCAACTTTATACAGTTCTATTCTGATCTTTTTTGGCATACTTGCCATAAAAGGATTTTATCGGACGGGTATAGCTTTTGTAATTATGTGAGTAGTACCTTCTCTAAATATTCTCAATTAATGATGGTTCTTATCATTTGTGTGTCCTAGCATGCTCTTGGTGACTATTTCTGTTGATAAAGCTATCACAAATAAGTTTGTAATCCATTCATTCAACCTTCCTATCAAGATTGCGAGAATTCACGACGAAGAAGAGGTGAGTGTTATGGTTCAATTTTTATGCTTAAATTCGAGATGTAGCAACGCTAACACCTTGCTAATACATGAGTAGAAAGCCTTGCTAAAGAAGTCGAAAATCAAGAGAGACGGAGGTGAAAACTTTATGTATCGCAATCCACAGCTGAATCATCGCAATTGGGACGAGAAACCTTTCCGCTGGATGTAATTATTTAATAGGATGTAATCTAAATTTGAATTTATGCAGACATTATACAATTCAATTTCAATTGGGATTGCCTGGTGGGTTACAAATAATATGTACACATTATATATTTAATAGAACAACACAACAAGTAATTAACCACCACGTAAATTTCGAAGGTGAAAGTATTCCATGGTGGCGACCTTGTTGCATGCTGCAAGTTCTCGTCTGATAAATAGCAAGCTTTCAAGATTAGCATCCAGTTCTTGTCTCATGGCCAGTAAGTGATTGAAATTGTTGTCGCACGGAACACTATTGATAGACAAAGATTGACTCGGCATTTGAACAGTGTTATGGAGATACGAAGGTGGCAGTGCTCCCCGTTGGTTATTCTGGAGTGAGATCAAATCACTTACGGCATTTGATATTCTTGAGTGACCAGAGTTAAGGGTAGCAAGTGATACTTCTCCAGTCAACACTCTTTCGTTGCCGTCATTCGGTTTCGTCATCTTGACGGGAAGATTCATACTGGTACCTTCCCTTTTACTGGCAGTAACATTAGCATTGCCAGGAGCAGACAAAATTGAAGTCTGGTCGTATGCAATTGAGAGCTGGGATGATTTAGTCAAGTTAGAGCAGGCGTCGTGACCTTGATTATCAGAAGCAAGAGTCGTATTCTCCTTGTATTGCTTCATCTTCTGCTTGTATAAATCAAACTCTCGCTTCGCAATCTTGGCGCAATACATCTTTGTTTCCAGGTCAGTAAACTCAAGAGTCTTCCACCTTGTGGCAACATGATTTGATAGTTCTTGAAAGGAAATCTTCCCGTGTACTCTTCTGTGGGCTCTCTTCCTCTCTGATTCTTTCGTCTTGATGCGTTTCCCAGAAGCAGATTTGTACCTAGGTACAGAACATTCAATCCCTGTTAGCAAATTGCAATATGTAGGAACAATTTTGTGAGCAATAGTATTATACACGCACCATACTGGGCTTAGGGTTATGTTTTTGTATCGAGCCGGCATTTGCGGATCGATATCAATGCCCAAGGGACGATCGTCATCATCTACGTGGTCAGTTGTTGGTTCGTCTACGGAAGGTTTAATGTTCTGGATAAGGTATTCTCTCTCGAGTTGGAAAAACAAATGATAAGCTGCCAACGGGCGAATGGGTTTGACTGCACGTGCACTGGGTAAATCTGATGATCGCTGTGGACAAGCCATCTGATCGATGTTATTATTATTTATTATTATCTATGCCAAGAATCTCTTGCATCCGAAGCAATAAAAGAACTTTTCACATAGATGTTATGGTAGGCGAAGGTGGACCGACGGGGACAGGTGGACCTGTGAACTGTGAACTGTGAACTGTGACCTCATCTTCTGACCAACAGCTGTGCGTGTCTCTTTGTCCCGGGACAAATCCCCTCCTCTTCTCACTTCCTCACACTCTATCGAGAGGAAACATGCGTCGCTCTCATTCTCATTGCGAAGGGCTCTAATAATTACTACGGAATTTTTGACTTCTCTTTGCTTCTCTGTCAAATCTTCTAGAACTTTGTTCTCATTTTGCGAAGGGCTCCAACTTCTATCAAGAACATTACCGTAGTTCACTCTAGAGACTGCTGGCGCACAGTGAACAGACGCGAAAGGGAAGTTTCCAAAAGTTTCGGCGTTGTTCTTTCTTTTCTTACAGAGTACAAGAACAACAAGAACCTGCTGCAAAGTATCTATATTATTAACAGAGCTCTGTCATGTCTGTCTCTGTGTGTGTGTGTTAGTGTCAAAAAGATATGAGAAAAGATACCCGGTCTGTCTGTCACCTCAA
>JALLPH010001120.1:3803-16690 GCA_036939855.1 Cyclotella choctawhatcheeana
GTAGGAACCCACCGTCATGTTCCTACACACCATTACTGCTTAGTTGTTGTTGAGCTATTTTATTATCGCTGTTATTGCAATATTGAAATCTAATATTCTCGTGTTGCATTATATTGGATGACTTTTAAGAAATACACAAAGTTGGGATATCAAAAGGTATCGACTCCAATCAAACTGCATGAATCACTCGTCAAGTTCTTCCTGTCGGCGAATACAATCCAGGAAGATTGGGATAGACGCGACAACTCTCCCAACACCATGACATACTTCAATCATTGGGAGGCAACCTCTCATCAAATCGATTTTAATACCGATGCCGCAGGTGAAAAGTTACGAACATACATTTGGGATGAGACTCAATCCGTTTTGGAGCATTGGAGCGGATTGAATCTCTCGCCTTCTACCTTATACGGACGCGTGTACACAAATCAATCTGTAATTCCACCTCATGTGGATGCGGAACCATTTGTAATTAGCGCTGTAATTCGTGTTGCACAAGAGGATATGGATGAGCCATGGATAATTGAGATGATTGGTCATGAAAGGAAAGCCTATAATGTGAGCTTGGAAGTGGGAGAGATGTTGCTGTACGAAGGTGCTTCTGCTATTCATGGAAGACCGTTTGCTATGAATGGCACCAGTACTTCGGTGAGTTGATGTATGGTTAGTTTCTTCATATGTAACAATTTTCCATACATTATTATCAACATTTTATATTACCTTCCCAGGATGTGTTTGTTCACTTCGAGCCAATTGGACATTACACAAATCAGCCTGCTTTAGACACGAATGCACACACTCAAAATTCACTCGAAGAGTTGTACCAGCAGGCACTTTCTAATGCAAAGGGAGCCAAAAAGCTGGACGATGATGGCAACAACTTGGTAATGTATCCAGACTATATTGAGAAAGGTTCTTTGCATTCTAAGCGATGGATGCAGACTCATCATCGTACTAAGCTGGTAAGTTACTGCAACTTCACAATGTGTGAACAAATATGTACTCAACGACGAAATCTAATATACAATTTGTGACCATTTTTCAGAGAATCCAATTAGATACTTCTAATCTCAACGTTCACACAGCGGCTGCAGCAGGTGACCTAGAAGCCTTGATAGCACTATCAGTGAGTAGAAAAATGTGGAGCATTGATCCGTATTAATTTGCAATAAACAATATTGTTATATCTAAAAAATAATCAACATCAGGAAAAAGACCCTGCGTCAATTAAAAAGATCGACGGTAACGGATGGTCGGCCATTCACGAAGCAGTTCGCTCTGGTGAGCTTGAGGTTCTCAAATGGTTAGTTGCGCAAGGACTTGATATAAATTTGAGGACTCATTTTGGTAAAGGTAAGATGTGATGTACAAGGGTTAACTGTTGAAATGATCTTTCCGTTCTAATCTTTTTCTTGTTCGATATTCTGTACTTGTAGGTGGAACACCACTATATTGGGCGAAACGTTATCATGGTGAAGAAAGCAAAATAGTCCAATATTTAGAGTCATTAGGGGCTGATCATATAGAGCCTAGCTGAAGCCGCACAGCATCAATGTTACGCTGGTGGTATTTCCTTTGCTCCATTCTTTCGAAGAAACTTTACAATCTGATGTTTTTCTCCATGTGCTTTCTTAGCCCACCAAAGAGGTGCGCCTCCAGTACCTCCATGAGTCCGCTGATTGATGTCTAGTCCCATGGACAAAAGCCATTGTACGACTGTTACATGACCACCTCTCACTGCCTCATGCAATGGAGTCTATAAATACGGTAGATAATGTTGTCAGCTGATTAAAGTTAATTAGAATCATTATTCGTCACAGTAAGCTGTATTAGGCTTACCCAACCATTTGCATCTACTTTCTTTACGGAATTGATGTCTAATGATGCAAAATGCATTAGTGCTCTCAAATCACCCTCTGCTGCTGCAATGTGAGACGTTAACACGTTTTCTTCCGTGAATCTAATCTTTTCAGAGTCAGACTTTAAAACATACATGATGCAATATATGTCAGTGCATAATGAGATGGAGTTGCTCAACAGCCAGCAATAATTCTTACCGAGGTCAAATGAGCACGTTTGTGACTCTGTCTCCATCTCTTGTCTTCTCTTGATTCAGGAACAATATAATACGGTGTTACCTCGAACGTGTTCAAATCGAAATGCTCTCTTTCTTGGCATAGCTTATCAGAGCCACATTTTCTTGTACTTAGTCTCTTTTGCCTCTCCCAAGCCTGTTGATACAGGCTCTCTAAACTATCCTCCTCTTCGTCTTCTTTTCTCTGTCCCTCTATTAAAGAATAACCCAAAGGCTCAAAATGAACAAATACATTTGCAAAATAGTCTCCATTCAATGGGAAAGGCCTCCCATGTATAACAGAATGACTTTCATACAATATCATGTCTCCTACACTCATTGTAATATTGTGAGCAATGCCATCATGACCAATCACTTCCAGCGGCCAATCTTCTTGTACATTCTGGGCTACATTAATAATTCCACTAATGACTAATGGATTACGGTCCACGTGTGGAGCAAGCACCGCACCTTCTGTGTACACTCTAACCCCATACAACGAGGTGGGTGATAGTTCAACGCCAGACCACTCCTGCAATATATCTTGTGTGGCATCCCAGATCTTTGTCCGTAAAGCATCACCTGATCCAAGAAGAGACTGATCTTGTAGATTCAACATTTTGGTTGGAGATGACCAATGATTTGTGTAAGTGTTACTCACAGGCCATGTCTCATTCTGTATGGAATGGATCTTGGATGGAGAAACATTGTCATTCCAAAATGTAATGATTTCGGCCATTAGTTTTGGAGGTGTTCGTGCTTTGTGGAATCCCAAGGTTGTGTAGTTCTTGAGTGGATGAGGATGTTCATTGCAACGTGTTAGACTGATGCTGCACTCGAGAGAAGAGTAAAAGGAACTTACATACATACTCCTAGGCTGATTTAGATTCATGTCAATGCGTTCCCTTTCATTTCCCTCGCAAGCATAAGACTTGGCAGAATATTTAGCTTTACAGCCATTCATATAATCTTTGTATAATTTCTGTTTCGTGTGGAATCCTAATGGATTGCCGTCGTGTATAGCATGATGCATGGGGAATGAGACGTCCACTCCATAAGTGGTACTTGAAGAGCACGAGGTCAATGAACATACGTCCATATCGTTATTGATTCCACTGCGTAAATTATCTTCTCCTGTGAATCCGGGTGTGTGTGCTGGAGTATTCTTCTACAAACCAGAAGAGCCTCTATTATGATGACGAGGATGACCGACTGAGGCAACGCTTCAATACCTTATGCGGAAAATAGCTATAAATTAAGACAGGTAAAATCTTTTCATGTTTGTAATATTTAACTTTAAAGAGGGATATTACCTCTATGAGTCAAAACAATTTTAGACGCCCGCTACTTTCGTTCATCAAAACAGCGAACAGAAGACATAGCGAAAAACAAAGGCACGTCGGACTGATTCTTTCAACTTTTCAGTTGCTAGCTCAGAGTACTGCTGATCAACTCTGTTCCTAGATCCGATTAGAGATTTTAGAGCAACGCACGTCAGTCAGCAGAGCAGAGGCATAATCATGGCACGAAAATCCTCTAGTCCAGCCGCAACCAACAAAACAAAACTCAAGATCAAAATAAAACGAATACACGCCGTAGCCAAATGGACGTGGGGTGCCAACCTCTCCGAAGACGACGTATGCATCGTCTGCCAATCATCCTTTGAGGGCGTGGCTCCTGGTGTTAAGTTCCCCGGTGATGAATGTCCCGTTGTTTGGGGAAAGTGTGGGCATGCCTTTCATTTGCAATGCGTCAATACTTGGTTGACTCAGAAGGCAGAGAGTGGCGGCGGGGGTACATGTCCCATTTGTAGACAGGAGTGGGAGTTTGGTGCAGACAGCTCGGCTGCTACCACGTGAAACTGTGATAATATTAGCTGCTACTCATAGTTCTTCATGATTCGTGTACAAAATTATTTATGAAAAATTGATAGAATTGACTGACTGATGACTGAACAAATAGAAAATGATACAACTTGAACTATCTGAGAGAATTCTTCTGGCTTTGTGTCATAGGTGATACCTAGACGAAAAGAAATGTTTATCTAGCATTATGATCCACCAATTCACAGTTCACATTCTATCCAACACAAGCAGCCTATCTAATTCATATTTTGATTCGGTGCATAATTCCATTAATCAGAAATAGAATCTGCATTATGAAATACATTTGTGACATCCAAATCTTCCTCTGTCATCTCCAAGAACTTATCGAATCTCGTCACACCCTCTTCATCCACCGTAACTTTGTTACCTTCATCTTTTAAGAGCCATTGGTTCTCAAATTGATTTGTTGTGTATCCCTCTCCTTGAAGTGTTTTCACTATACTCAGTAGAATTTCTGGCTCGCACTTGACTAAAATTTGATTTGTCTCCTGTACGTTGTTGTCTTCTAAGAATTCCATGTCGGTAGCTCCTGCTTCTAGGGCGCATTCTAATAATTGGTCTGTATTCAATTCTACCGACATCATTTGCTGTTCTGATTCATCCTCGCCATTGGAACACTTCATGCTAGTATCGATCCAAATTAAACCAACATGTTCAAACAACCAATCATTCGACCCAGTGGGCAGCATTTCTCCACCAAATTTACTAAACATATGTCTGACATTGGCAGCGGTTCGATTCCTATTCTCTGTCAATGCTTCTATTATAACGGCCACCTTCCCGCTACTTCCCGCGGGTATCATTCCATCATATCTACGCAAGATTAATTCACCACCCTCCTTATTGCTCGGATTGACGCCACGTTCAATGGCCTTGTCTATGCGTTCTTTGGGTAACTGGACCGTCCGTCCCGCTTGAATTGCCGATTGGAGTGTTAAATCGGATAAATCACCGGTACATGACCTCGAGGCGGCTTCTATGGCACGTGCTGCTTTGGAGTGCATTGCGGCACGTGCTCTATCGTTGATTGCTTTTTTCCTTTTGATTTTGGACTGTAGGATATGAGATAAAAAGAGGAGGTTAAGTACCCAAAGAAATCCCCCGAATGATACCGTTGTTCACTACTTACCCATTTGTTATGACCTGCTAGATTTCTTATTGGGGTTCGATGGTATTGAAATTGGGAATAAATCGTGGTTGGTGGTCTAATGTATCGGCAGAGCTGGATCATTGGATAGGATTGGATAGTGGATAGTATCAGTAAGATTCGGAACTCATAGTACCATTGTGAAATGTGAAATAAAAGCTGCTGCAATTTGGTCGGTTGGCAAGATAGGTAATGAAGATATATTAATTAGTAGTTACCCTTAAATTTTCTGCGTGCAAATCAGATCCTACAGATCCATTTTCATTATCTTCACCCGCATCACGGCGAAGTGAAAGAGAGCAAGATGGATGATGAAACCGAAACCATCGGATCCGCCCATGGCGAATCGCCACCGTCACCACCAGAAGAAACGCCAACGCAGCGTCCCAGCATATTAAACAGCGGACGGAGCAGTAGCAGAGGCAACATCCTCCACGATAGTAGCCGACGTCGACCGCGCTCTTCCCGAATCACCTTCTCGTTCCTTCACTCCATCAATAATTCCATAACCAGCGCCAAATCTCATGCCTCCTCCGATGAATCACGGAGGAATAGCATGCAAGAAGCCATTATGTCAGAGCTGAATGCCGATATGATTGATGAGGAATTGAATGATGAAACATATGATGTCATAAATAGGCGGGTCAGTCAGGAGAGTGTCACTAGTTCGGGTAGTATACGGAGTGATTCTGGGACTGGTCTAGCTTTAAAGCGACTGTTCTCCAAGAAGGGAAATATCGAGCAGAAAGAGGGGGGCTCCTTGAAACCGCAATCTTCCTCGCTTCATCGCCGTTACGGCAGGGGAGATCATGTACTGATCACCAATCATGATCTGCCGGATTCTTCATTGAAACTCGTCAATCTACATGGTTTTGCCGAATGGGATGCCGGAGAAGCGTTAACGAGTGAGGAGGGGAGAGGTCCATACAGTTACTTGTTGGCTGAAGTCAAGAATATTCATTTCCAAGAAAATTTACCCTATTATACTGTCACGAGAATCGATACCGGCGAGGATCAAAGAGCCGATGTAGGTAAGTAGTTGCCATGGTATTTTTAATACACTTACAAATATGGCCATCCTTTTCTCTAAAAGTTGGACCTCTCGCTCAATACTCTTCCGTGTCTGATAATATATAGATTGCATGGAACCAATTACAAATGAACGAAACATTGAAGCTGCCAAAAGGGCCGCTTCGAAAAGACAAAGAGGCAATCCTGGAATTGATAGATATAAAGGGATCAAAACGCGACTTCAAAGACGCCTCAATAAATTAGACAACAGACGGAAAAGAATCCAGATGAGAATAAAGAAACAATTGGATGCCTGTTTGAATGGAAATAGGCCCTATAGTTGCACCTGCCGTTTCACGGGGGTCAATCTATTGGTCTTTTGCAGCATCTGGTTCTTATATGTCGATCAGCTGCGGTTGGTATATGTCTCAAATAAAATGGACCCACCATTCGCTATGGTATCGTTGTAAGTCTTCTTTTTTGCTAGTGATACTCAGTCACTTTGTGTCTCACATTAAATTTCACAAAATCTTCTCGCGTAAAAAAGCATTGTTTGGCTAATCTTGGTCTTGGAGCTAATATTTGAAGTGTACATACGACCACCAGACTATTACTCCATGATCAAATCAGAAAATGCATATCTGCCATCGAATGCTAGATTTATAAGCAATTTTCATGTATGTACGGAATCGATCGCACTAGCATTTTTTGTACCGGAGTTCATTTGTCTATTTGAAGGTAAATCTTGCGGCTCGATTATTGTCTTCTCCCTCCCGAGATCTTGTCTGAAAGCTCTCTATGGACCGGATAAATTACAAGCCTTTTATGGACAAGCCTTTCTCTGCATGATGGCACTTCGAATTTTTGGATTAGTTCGTCATTGGGAAAATATGTGGGTAAGTGAAAGTGTCACTTTATAAATTTGGTATTGTACTTTGAAATCCGACCAGACTGACTTGATTTCTTTCAGATTAACAACACATTTGTAAGAATTAAAGGAAGGGATGGGGTTTGGAGCATAAAGAGGAGCAGAGGCTTGATAATTCCTCAAGGCCGTCTACCCAGGGAAAAACGAAATGCCAAGCCAATCACAGAATCAATACTCATTAAGGAAACGGCACATTCAGCTGAGAGTGAAGAGTTGTTGCCCTTGACGATTTCTACAGTTGGTTTGTCAGAAAAGCAGGAGTCATCTGATGAAATCCATTTGACAAACGCCTCAAAAATTGGAACTGCTCTCTTGACCACGAATGCCCAGAGGGGTCTGATAATAGTGTGAGTTCTCTGCACGTGTACACATGTATAAGGATCTAATTATACATTTTGTTCTAATTAACTTTTTTCTTATAAAGCTTCCTGATTGGTTTACAATCTCTAGTGGCGACTATATTTGAATACAAAGGAGGAACCAACCAACAGGTTTGGACATCTGTAGAGTTACTGCAGGAAAACAATATTGCTACCAATGCATCTGACGAGGATTCGTGTGAATATTTGAATGGAACTGTTTACAGCTGGGTTGCGGAGAATCTTATTGAACACGGTCGCACGGATGATGAACTTTATCTTCATTTAATCAGTGTTGTTATCCGGCCAGCAAGATGTGCATGGCAGACTGGTATGGGCAGTTGGTTGATATGGGAAGAATTATGCCTTAATGAATTGTATGCATGTGCAGATATTCTTTCCGTGGATGGATGTAAAGAATTCTGCACTGTGTGGCCGACATATGACCCCGAACAGCTGTATGATTATGCAATGCGACATTTTGACATCAGGCCTTCTATGACAGTGTCGACAAAATCTCTGGGGTACGGTCCATACATATTACAAAATGGCACCGTGATTGAGACTGAATACTATGTTGAAGCTGTGTTCAATGAGAGATTAAGTGTTGAATCTTCGTGAGTCCTTTTCTTTCCGGCTGCTAGTGCAATCTTGCATTTTCGTGATCTAATAATATTCCTGTAGAATTCTGAGTCTTTTCTTTTTGCAGCTCGGGCTAACTATATTCATACTGCTGGCTCTATCAGTCATCCGATATGATGCGGGACGTCTTGTTCTTAACCCCTTACGTCGAATGCTCAAGATCGTTGCTGCATGTGAGTACGCGAAGTTACAATGTTTGTTTGTCGTATGATGCCTCTAATGTAGTTCACAAAAACGCCTTGGACGGGTCTTTAAGATTCAAAGAATCCTCTAGCACCGCCGCCACAGAAAACGTCATCATTTAGAGATCGCCAGAAATCATCCGACAAACTCGGCACCTTCGAGACTGAACAACTTATCAATACTGTCACGAAAATTACAGATTTGCTTAGAAAGTGTTGGGGGACTGCTGGCGCTGATATCATTTCTTCAAATTTGGCGAGACAGGAAGGAGGGCTAAGTAAAATTGCAAGCTACAACCCCACAGTTCCTGGGAAAGCTGTTTATGCCCTTTTTGCTTTCGTTGCAATTGACAATTACAAATCCTATTTACACAATCTTCAAGGGGATATTATCATATTAATTAACGACGTCGCAGCAATCCTGCATGAGGAAGTCTACCGGTGGGGATATGAAGACAAGGGCCAATGCAACAAAAATCTCGGCTCTGCATTTCTAATGGTACGTACTCGTTTTTTACCACTGCATTGATTTCATTGCACCACATGTCCAATGACGCAAGATTTGGAATTAGGTTTATAAAATTGGTGAAGTAAATGAGGTATTAGAAAACAGGAAGAAGGCTGAGCAGGTTATCTTCTCCTCGGTCAACACGCCAGCAGTTCGCCGCAAATTTACCCATAGACGCGTTGGCTCTATGGGTTCAAGATCTAATTCTACTGGTAGCTCTAAATCGCAACACCCCCGGAATCGTTCCTCTGTCATGGTTGACAATATAGACTTGTCATCCCTGCCAGGTATACAAGCTTTTGCTGACCGTGCACTGTTGGGACTTCTAAAAACCTTCGCGGGTATTCATCGAGATAGAACAATCCTCAAGTGGAACGAGGACTTTCGCATTGGATCCTCCGTTGAACTGTTTTTTGGCATGGATGCGGGTTGGGCTGTAGAAGGTGCAGTTGGCAGTTCGTACAAGATCGATGCGACATATCTCTCACCTCACGTCAATATGGCTTCTAGAATGATGAGTGCAACCAAGCAATACGGTCTATTCTTACTTATAAGTGAAAAAGTTGAAAGTCTTCTGTCCCCGGGCGGTCAAAAAAGCCTTAGACACATTGATACCGTGACTGTAAAAGGTAGCAGCCTCCAACAAAAGATCTTCACGTTTGATATGAAAGTCCGAAATGACTTCTTCCTTTATAGCAAAAGCGAAAACCAAGCCGACTTGGACTCGGAACGCTACTCACCTGCTATCTGGAGCACTGACCAAGATTTATGCGCCATGCGTAATCACATCAGCGACGATTTCTTAGTTGCATTTAACAAAGGCAGAGATGAATATCTTTCTGGTAGAGATTGGAAGAAGGCAATTGAGTATCTAAAACATGCTGACAAGATCATGTGTAAACGAGAGGTGGATGAAGGATATTCAGAGAGCACGGAAAACATAAGAGAACATATGTATTCATTGACCAATGTCTTCGATAGAGGTACATCATTTAGTGACTCAGAGGAGTGTAGACGGAGATTACAAATGGGTGATGGTCCTTGCCAACGATTGATTGAATTCATGTTGGAACACCGAGGAGAAGCACCACCTGATTGGGAAGGCTACAGACCACTTACCAGCAAATAAAAATAAAAGTAATTCAATGAGTAGATACTTGGACATGCTTAAAATTACAACACCTTCACTAAATACACTATTGCAAAGAGTTTAACGCCATGAGTTCTCACAACTCATCGGATTGCACCGAGTCATTGTCCTTCAACAAGGGCATTTTTGCAAGTAGTTCTTCGCTGTGACTCCAATGGTTCAGACCCTGCTTCCACTCCAGTGGCAAGGCATCAGCGTGATACGCACCAAGCACCATCCCTATTGCTATTGATCTAGACGCATTATCCCCACCAACCATTGCATTCGCTTTTGCTGCCTCAATTGGATCGTCTTGATACTTGATAATGAAGTAAATAGCCCCCGGTAGTGTTCCTTCGGTAGGACTTGCCTTGCCAACTTTGATGGGCTCACTCTTACCGACATCCCACAATCGTGCCATTGACGTCAGTGCGAGGTCGTCGGCGAATTCTTCCTTTGACAACGGTTTATCGTCATTCGTCGCTTCTTCGACTTTATCCAAAGCCTGCTGTACCTTCTTCTTTATCCAAGGATCACTCTCCTTAGCAACCTCCTTAATAACATCGATCGGGGCTCTTCCCGAATGTATTATCCTGTACACAACTCTAGCAAAGAACTCATTCCCAAGCAGTGCCGTGCGTTCTCTGTGAGTAAACATTGTCTTTCGTGCGGCATCAACACATTCTGCTTCTGTGTTGTAATAGGCAAACACGGAAGCGTATCTGAGTGCCATGGCGTTGGAATTGCCGCCGAGATGCGTAGTGGGTACACCCTGTTTCTTCCATTGCATGTAGGTCGTCTTAGTTTGAGTACATACCCATTGCTTCCAGTTATTCGTCAATCTTTCACTCCACGTCGGTAAGAACTTATCAAGATCAAACGGATGTGGATTGTCGGACTCGTCGGCTAGATGTTCCAATACTAAAACATTGTATTCGCCGTAATCAGTTAAATCGCCCGCCACCGTTCCGGGATGATAATTCCGAGCACCCCAACCAACGCCGTGGGTCATCCCACCCATTTGTTCTCCCGGTGCATAGTACTTGGAGATGGTGGTACCTCCGTAGGCCTGTTTGATTTTCTTGGCATCGTATTTGTAGTGCGATCCTAGGCAGAGGGCATCGCTGATTAGTGCGCCGTAGTAGGCGCCCCTGATTCTGTTTTGAACTTCTGACGATGCGGCTGCTGCTGATGAGGCAAACCAGGCTTTGTGGTGTACAATGGAGTTGATTACTGTGGCTCTGCGCCCAGCATTGATTAAGTTCATGGTTGATAACATTCAGCATCAATGTGTGACTCTGCTAGTGAGAGAATGAGTCATACCGCGAGTTATGAAGTTTATCTAGTAGTTAAATTCCGGGGGGACCCTGCATAATTCATGGAAAAGAGAGAAAGATATTATGCCCCCTATTTCTGAATGTATCTTCATTTGATACTCCTTCCCGCCATATTTGCCATCACTTTACCATCAAACTAAGTGTTCCACACTAGCAGCTTCCTACACGCAGTTGTCAACAAAGGCCACACGCTCTGTCTATCCAAGATGTGCAGCTGAAAATAAACTCAGCTGCCGATAGATAGCACTGCTACCGACAAAAAGCAAGCAATCAACAACCATTACGTCTGCACCCATTCGTATGTACGGCCTTCCAATCAGAACTGAATGTAGCCGATAGCCAAAAACGGTGCAGGTCTCTTCATTAAAAACGGTGCAAGAGTATCGGCTCATCATGCCATACTGCAGGGTGTCGTGTCTATAAACGGAGTGTGCTGTAAATCGGGGCAAACTGTCTTGAAGCCGAATGATGTGGTATCCTTGCAATTGAGAGACAACGACACAAAACAACTACGAGTTGATTGCTTGGCGGGGTAGTGCAGCAGTGGCAACCAAATTGGATTGAGAGGGTAAGAATATATCGGAAAGAAAACGTGACATGGGCAAAAGGATTTGTATTGTGTTGTTCCAAAGGGGAGGAAGGGAAATGATGGTAATTAAATGACAATTTGTCCCATATGAATCAATTCACATCTCTAGTAACTGAATGGATTTATCCTCTCATAGGTAACTGTCAGCTCCCACAGTACACACCAAAGCCAACAATGGAACCCACTCCCCGTCCAACTAGGAAACCAAGGAACCCGCCCGCTCCTCGTCCTCGTCCCAAAGCTGACAAGTGGAAGAATATTATTCACGCCGAGGAGATTGATATGAAAGAGGACATTCCATCTGATTGTCTTGGAAGCAACTATGATGTCGAACTCAGAGCTTTGGCAGATGAAGACGAAGAGGCTCACTTTGTCCTTACAGCTAAAGTTTCTTTGGAGGAGAGGTTACTTGATTACAAGTGCCCGGACTATCTAACATTCACGTCTATTGATGGAAAGAAATTCACTCACCGTGTCAATGATCCTACTGAGTTCAACAAACACAGTTCCTTTATGCTGGGCAAGGCCTCTATCAAGGAAATCATGAATGCGGAGAGTTCTGTTGCCGCCATCAAGGATTCGAAGTATGACCTAACGAAAAATTCTTGCATCCACTATGCCGTACGTATCTGGCGCAAGCTACGCTTCGATGAGACGAATGACCTTGCAAACTTTTTGATTGATAATCTCCTCAAGAATGATGGATTTCTTAACATTGCTCGTCACAAGAGCGCGGCTGGTGGCCTGCGTGTTCTTTCTTATGTGACAGGTCAGGGTAGCTTGAAAGACTTCGTGAAGGACCTAGTCTACTCTCAGCTCAACATCAAAGACGACGGAGAGTCCATGAATGGTAAGGTATATATATATCTCTCTCTGACAGTTTATGCATATTATATCTCGCACTGATCTCAAAGCATCTCCTGCTTTTTTCAGGCCCTGTTGAGATCTGATCCGGTTTCAACTTCACAACATAGTGGCCAAGTTTATGTATTAGATATTTTGGCTACTGCATGAGAGCCAGACGGAATAAAAAGCATGCAGAAATGACTGACACGATCATTTTGTTCATTTTCGATGCTATCATTGTATTTTCCA
>JALLPH010001121.1:0-19096 GCA_036939855.1 Cyclotella choctawhatcheeana
TTTATATTTATGACAGGTAGATACATCATACACCTGATGTATGATATTGTCCACGATATCATCATGTTTTCAAGGTGATTGAAGAGGCTTATGTGTGTATGGAGGTGTATGGTATCATTCATCTGATACATCATCACTATATTTTCTGTACCTTACACCTGTATGTACCATACACCGTTTAATTTTTTGAGTAACCCCGAGATGACCGTTCTGTAACATGAAATGACCCCTAAAGACCTATGATGTTCCCAAAGGAAACGGACTTCTCAAATTTTTTGGTATCTAGATAGTCATCGCGCGTAGCTAGGACCCTAAGAAAAATCCAGGAAAGGGGGAGTCACCAGAGTCACTCTTCGCATGCCACTTTTGTGAATCAAGTTATTCCGCAAAACAATAGATGCGACCAACACCCAACACACCAACATGATGGTGACTTTGCCAGCTAGCACCATAACATTGTGTTTGTGATGAACAGATTTGAACCATGACACGTAACGTTAAACGCAGCCGCAGCAAGCCGCCAGTATCAGTGGTGAACGTTGTAGCATTCGATAAGGACGCACGCAGTCAATTGCCACTCCGTGGCAAGAGACGCCCTCCGAATGATGTACACGAAAAGTCAATGGTGATGGACATCGTTAGCGGAGGGGCGAATACTCTTGCCAAAGGTGCTCTTCTATTTTTGAGTGCTCTTATGGTATATACAGCTGTTCCTGTCAATAATTATTCCAATGAGAAAGTCAGCCTTTCTTCCAAAGCTGTGAAGCTCCACATCCCTTCTGGGTTAGATGAAGGTCGCAGGCGGGAATTGAGCTTGAGTCTCGGTGGGGGCGATTGCCTATGGCAGGTAAGGAATAATTGGCTGATCGAAGATGCAATGTACCTATGTTTAAATATTTCTTTAATTTTATTGCTGATTCCTCTATTGTGTAGCCTCCGATTCAAGAGGTGCCAACAACCATAGATTTCTATAAAACCGCTGTAGTCGGTTTCCCGTCAGGCGACAAGCGCATGACATTTATGCAAATGGAAGCACTTACAGGCTGGCCGGCCAAAGACGAATGGGATTTTGAGTATCTTGGAGATTCCAATCATCCCTTCATCAAGGCTAACTACCCTCACCACGAAGGCATTTGGGGGTGGGGTACCAATGCCGATCAAGTAGTCATGGTTGTGAAGAATATCAGAAAAAGTTTGGTGGAGTACCATGATATTCTATGGGATATAGGTTACGCCAAAACATATGTAAGAAGACTTTGTTGATCATTTTGCTCCTTATGTCATGAAGCCCAGTCAATTGATTTCTGGTTTTCTTTCATATAGGAGGAAGCAACATTAAATCTCGAAAAGCTGTATTCAGAGCGACCTCCTTTGGACGATTTCCTTGAGTGGAGGGATTTGCGAGTTTTTGATGAAATATACTGGTATGGGTAAGGAATGTTATTGCTTCTTGTTTTTTATGCACTCTTTTTTTTAACAAAAAAAGAAGAATATGCAATCTAACCTCACAAGACTGTCTTTCATTGTGTAATAGATGGTTCATTGATTACTGGATGGAAGGAGGTAAGCAAGCGCTTGTGTTGTTGTGGTGTACTAATTGCACTAACCGAGCCTAACTTTTTGGGTTGCTGCATTTAGGACTAATGCGAGACATATTCACTCACAATATCACTACGGTAGAACATTTCAATATGCTAATGCTGCCTTATAACTATAATCGAGAGGAGCTTGACTACAATCGTGTCGTTGGACCGGATACTGTTGTTGAACCTAGTTATGATCCACACTGCGCCAACGGAGATATCAGTGGAGGTTGTGAGCCAGTCGCTGTGATTTCTGCCGAGAAACTGCTTGATCAATCAGAGGGATCAGACGAGACAGCCGCCATTGCCAATGTGCTCATGTTGAGTCCGAAAATGTCTCCCTATGTTATTGACTCGGATGCATGGCGTTGCATCTGGGAGGAACTCATTGTGAGGGGAAAAGGGGCGAAAACTGTTCTTGATAGACCGGATTCACCATATACAGTCCATGACTATGGCTTCTCGGCAGAAATGCTACAAGCGATGCGCGTTGAGCTGGATCGACTGATTGCAAAGTACACGTCAAGCGACTGGAACACTCTTGCAACAGCCGATAGGCTCGTTGAACTTCTCACATGGCATCGAGATCTAATTCAAGAGGAAGAAGATGATTTGAACAGTGGTAGACGTAAACTTACTTCCAAGGATTTTCTAGGACCTAGAGAGCGAGAGAAGATGCGTTTGGCAAGGCATGCCGTTAGTTCTGACGGCGATTCTCCAAACAAAGCCAAGGAGAAATCTCATTTGAAGTACTTTGACGCAAGAGCTAGGGAACGAATGGCCCAGAAAAGACGAAAAGCAAGAAAGACCCAAAGATTGAATGCTCGTAGAGCAGAAAAGAAAGCTATGTAGCTTGGGTGCAGTCAGTTGCCCAGATGAATATTGATTCTAATGTTTAGGTTTATTTTATTGTACTTGAGTTCTCGCACCTAGCTGAGTTATGTAGTGTAGGTTAGGGTGTTCTCAATGACTGTCTTGAGAGTGATGAGTTCTCACCTGTTCTCACTTATTTCTCACGCATTCACCAACAACAGCCAACAACCAACACCCAACACTCAACACCTGCATTAACAGCTATATTAACAGTCTAATAGAATGTCGCGCCGATCATCACGTCGTGTTCAATCCAAGAAGTCGTCAACGTTGCCCGCGGGTACAGTCAGAGGTTTAGCCTCATTAATCGAGGGCAACGAATCCCTGATTTCAAAGATGTTATCGGTGGATAACTTACCAGCTGACCAAGACGAGGCCAGGACTAAACTCATGGCATCAATCACCGACTGCATGTCAGTTAACAATTTGTCGGCAGAGGCATTGCTGGCACGTTTCTTTGATGCAAAGGTTTTAAGTGTATATTGCGATCGTAGGCTGGGTGTTAGTGCCAAGGGAAATGAGGCGACATTAGCGGCTAGAATTGCTAAGGCTTGGTCAAAAGACACTTTTACTCCACTACCACTGACAGGGGAGAGTCCTAGTGCTAGTGCTGCTGAAACATTACCAAAGACAAAAGAGAAGAAGGGCACGAATCGCACTATCAAAGAACAAGAAGATGAAGACGAGAGTGCACCAGCAAAAAAGAAAGTAAAAGGAGCAGATCAACCTTGAGCAAATGTAATATCCGCCAAAAGTCAATAGATAGGACTATCTGGTCAATGTATCAATGGATTTCAATGCTGATTTATACTTATACATTTGAACACCACACAAAATGATGTATACGATATATTAAAAAAAAGCAATACTCAGTCATTGTTGAAAACAAAAGTAACATACTCATTATAGCTTATTACTTATTATGCAGAATCGATGCAAATTCTTTCATCATAAACCTAACATGGAGAGAGTGATTAAATCATGCCATGTGTGTTTTATTCCATAAATAGTACATGATATCATATTCAAAGCCTCATGGTAGCCCCACCAATACTCCCCAAAGCACTCTCCTGCTTCCCAATCCTCATGTACGTCGATGGACCGGAACCATTATTGTTATTACTGCCACGTATACCCCGTTCTCTTGCACTCCATGCATTACCACTGTTGTTGTTGGTACGTCTACTATTATTGGATGATGAGTAGGTTCTGGTTGTAGATGATCGTCGTTTGCCACCTCCTTTTCGTCGGTAGCTTCTTTTCCTTCGTGCTTTGGGTTTTGTAGTTTCCACTTCTCCATCTACTGTTGTTGATGATGCTTTCTTCGACTTGGTAGTTTTCCTTTTCTTTGAAGTAGTAGTTGTTGTAGTTGCGGCAGTTCGTCCTTTGCGTTTCTTACCGGTACTATTGATGCTGCTATTACGACTACTGCGCGAAGCCGAAGCGGCAGTAGATTGCACTGATAATCCGTTAATACCCACTCCACTCCCCCCCATGACATCATTACGATGATTCATACATGAAAAACTCGATGATGGCAATGTTGTATTTGAAGTAGTATTGGTGATTGATCGACGTGAAGTTTGCCACGGCGGAGGAATGGTGCGTTGTTGTAATTGTTGTGCTCTAGAAGACGGTTTCTTATCATCATCTTCTTCTTGTTCGGATATCGATGAATCATCCAATAACTCAATCGGACTAGTATTACTACTACTACTGCTTTTCGTTTTCTTTTGTTTCGGTTGGAAATGATCGGATATTTTGGTAATTCGTCTTGTTCGTTTCCTGTTGGTAGGTTCCTTTTGTTCGTCTTCGGAATCGACTAAATCATGTTGTTGTTGTTGTTGTTGTTGATGATGATGTATTGCATTATTGTGTGCATCATCGTCCGAATCGGAATCCAATAAATCAATGTAATCCACGCCACTGTCTGTATGGGATTGTTGTTGATTCGTACAAGGTTGATCATTGTCGGCATCATCTTCATCGCGTTCTTCATCTTCCTCGTCTGATGAAGATTGATAATTGTTTTCCAAACTTTGAAATGCATTCCATTGAATTTGTTGTTCTTCGTCCTCTTCGTCGTGTCGACTATTTTGTTGGTCATTGTTGACATTATTTTCATCATCATCGCTGCTGCTACTACTTTCGGAGCTTTGATAATTGTCTTGCCATGAGGCAAAGGCATCCCATTGCTCTTCGGCTTGTTCAATTTTAACTTCTTTCTCCGGCTCTGCTGGTGCTGCAAGAGATTCCTGCGCCGATGCTGCTGGTGCTGCTGCTGGCGGCAACGGCATTTCATTCTCGAACGAAACTTGTTCAACTACAGCGGCGGCAATAGCATTATTATTATTATTGGTGTGTTTACTCCTTCGAGGTCGTATCGATGAACACATGTCGCATACGTTGATGTTGGCATCGTTTTCGTCCCAAGTGCAGGCACGGCATGTCCACGTTGTGTTCATGGTTTGATTTGGTTGGGTTTGTGCGGCTGTGCCGTCGGGGCTGTCGCCGTTTTTGTTATTTTTTTTGGCTCGGCTGATGTTGGCATTGCTTTGTGTACGTTTGATGGCGAATGTAGACCACCACGACTCCAGATCTGATGATTTAGGAAGATAACAGTAAGTATCGAAATAGTCAAGATCAAATGTACACTGACGACGGCAACGACAAACGACATGCAGATGCACCCTCAACCTCAACCTCTCCCTCAACCTCAACCCTCATGCACAGCACACAGTCAAAACACCAATCTAAAAGCAACAACAGAGCAACAATCTCTCAAACACAACGATCAAACCAAACAAACAGTCATGTCGACCGACAAGGAAGCCTTCCTCTCAATCTACAAACAAATCGAGTTGTCCCCCCAAGCCCCAAGCCCCAGCACCATTTAACCAAATTATTTTCATGCTAAAGACCTAAATGAATAAATCCGTACGAACAATCATCTCTGTTGGCATAGGGACTACTTTATTTATAAGTAGTCTAAATTCCAGGGTTAACTTACTCCCAAACTACACACAGATAAATGAGCACAGAAGACACATCGAGGCAAGGCTGGTTCATAATCTAACCCTCCACGGTCTCCATGGTGATGGCTCAGATGCATACTATAGATGCACAGCGGGTCAGTTCATAACTTCCCCTCCCAATTACAACAAGGCTGGGGGGCTTAAGGGAGTGAGGCAGGCACTCCGTCCGCCTTTGAATGGCACTGGTATATTCGATTTTCAGGTAGATATCTCTAGCACAGATCTGAAGATTATGCTAGTGGGAAACTCGTTATCAGAGCAGCTCTCTGCTGGTCTTGAGGAGGCAATGTGCTATACTTTGGATGATAAAATGGCCACTGTCGATAGAGTGTTACTGAGGAACAAATCCAGCTGTATTGTTACTGATGTACCCGATCATGATAATGAATGGTACAGACCAAAGCCCCTCATTAGCTCGCCTGCAGGAGGTATAATAATGAATGTCATGACAACAAGCTTTGTGGACACTGACAAGAAATGGAACCTTTGGGATCCAGGAGTTTCGGCACTTGTGAAAGCATTAAAGGATGTGAACAGACAACACTTACCCTTGATCGACATATTCGTGTACCAGTTTCCAAGTGGACACATCGATCTACTGGATTTTCATGAGAGGCATCTTGAAGAGGCAGTGAAGGCTGCCAGTGAGCTCTTTGGTTCAAGTATGGTCATATTTCCCACAGTAGCTGCAATGAATAATGTACACAGTACCTATTCATGGAATCTTGTCAATGAGCGGATACGGAACTTTGTGAAGAATTACCAACCCATGATCAATTCTACCGTTAGATCAGTCCAGACACTTGACTATGCCAGGCTCATCAATGAATACATGGAAGTAAATGCAGGACTTTTGGGCATACTCAAAAATGATACCTTTGTACTTCGAAAGACAGATAGATGGAAGACACTGGTCGCCCTTCAGTGCTCAGCAATGCCGTTATTTGACAATGGTAGAGGTTGTCAACCTGGAATGATTTCGCTTGATGGGATGCATCTGTGCCCTCAGACAGTTCATGGTAGGATCAATGCTGGCCTATTATGTCTTCTAGATTGTAAATACAACCATCGAGGATTGGGCTATCAATTGTGTTCTGATGGGTGCAATGATAGATACATGTCACTTCAACCAGTAAATCCCTTTCATTGGTAAACTAAGCAACTACACAGTCATCAGTCTATCTAATCATTCTGGAGTGTTCCCGTGCAACAAGGATAAATGGAAATGGCTATGTTGGCATTGCTTTGTGTACGTTTGATGGCGAATGTAGACCACCACAACTCCAGATCTCATGATTTACCAAGCGAACAGTAAGTATCGAATTAGTCGAGGTCAAATGTACACTGACGACGGCAACAACAAACAACAATGCAGATGCACCTCACAGCTCACGCACATTTTACACAGCCAAAACACCAATAAACTAATAAGCAATTACAACAGCAACAATCTCTCAAGCATAACGATCAAACCTATTAACAGTCATGTCGACCGACAAGGAAGCCTTCCTCTCAATCTACAAACAAATCGAATCGTCCCTCCTCTCCGACATACAATCCCTCCCCGGCCTCTCCCCCACACTCAAATCCCAACTAATCGCCTACTACTCCGCATGTCTGCCGTACACCGTCCCCGGCGGTAAAATGACCCGCGGCCTAACAGTCATCAAGGGCGTCGAATGCCTCAAGAATTCCCGCCCGTTAACCTCCGAGGAATACGCAGACGCCGCCACCTTGGGATGGCTCGTCGAATGGCTCCAAGCCTTTTTTTTAGTCGCAGACGATATTATGGACGGGAGCATCACGCGTCGCGGCCAGCCGTGTTGGTATAAGCAACCGTACGTCACGCAGGATAATGCCATTAACGACGCTTTGATATTGGAAAATATGATTTATCAAACGTTACGTAGGCAATTCAAGGGTAAGCACGGCATGTACCCCACGTTTCTCGAATTGTTCATCGATACCACGTACAGGACGGAAATTGGACAACACATTGATACGAACGGTACGCCGTACGCCGAGGGGAAGAGAGCACCGTTGGATTTGAGTCGATTTACCCTCGATAGGTATCGGGGATGCGTCCGGTACAAAACTTCGTATTACAGTTTTTACCTGTCGTGCGCATTGGCATTGGCGTATTGCGGATACGAACCCGATAGCGTCGAGGGTAAAGCACTGTATGGGAAGGCCGAGGAGGTATGTATCCGCCTCGGCGAATATTTTCAAATACAGGATGATGTATTGGATGCATTTGCACCTCCCGAGGTATTGGGTAAGATTGGTACCGATATCGAAGATGCCAAGTGTTCGTGGTTGGTTTGTAAGGCGTTGGAATTGGTCAATGAGGAACAGAAGCAAATTCTCGTGAATCATTACGGGAAGCATGAGGAGGAGGGAGTGCAGAAGGTGAAGGAACTTTATAGGGAGTTGAAATTGGAGGAATTGTATCAGGAGTATGAGGAGGAACAGAAGAAGGCTTGTGATGAATTGATTGCGGGGATTGAACCGGAGAATTTTAGGGAGTTGTTTACCTTTTTGTTGGGTAAGATTTACAAGCGTCAAAAGTAGATATATATCAATATGAGGTCTCGGTTATGGGTGTGTGTGGAGAAGAAATGATTGGATCCAGTATTGATGCAGTATCGTGATGTCTATTGAAAACTTGTTTCAACGTTGAAGCAACTTGTAGATGAGGAGAATCGGACTTAAAGAAAAATAGGTTATGTATGGCATTACATGTATTTACATGTCGAATGAAAGTCTTGTATTCTATTTTATGAGATGTTGCTGTGATAGCTTCAACAAAATATACCCAGAACTATGCTCTAACTCAATATCCCAAGGCACAACCATCAGCACGTCCATCGGATCCAGCACACAAAATACCAGTCGTTTTATCTCGAGTAATAATTTGAGCCCGTCCAAACACCTCTCGATCATGACCTCTAATAGAATGTTTCATTGTATGACCCATCTGTTCCAGTTTAGATACAGTGTCTGGATGGAACCCATCCTCTAAGAAAACGGTGCCGTCATGAGTTCCATCGGCTATGCAAAATCTTGGTGCATCGATGGCAGTCTGCAGTGCAATTAAAGAAAGTTCAACTGAGGCTACACAGTCTAAACATAGTAAGGCATTCACTATATACATTCACTCACCTGAGGATCTAATCCTCTAACTAAACCATTCACCAACTGCATGTGACCCTGAGGCTGCATGAATCCTCCCATATTGCTCAATGTAGCAAACAGTTCGCCAGTATCCCCGTGTGTCATTATGGCAGGGATGATAGTGTGAAATGGACGTTTGTTTGGTTCAAGGGCATTTGGATGAGATGGATCGAGTGAGAAACCAGCACCTCGATTTTGTAGAGTGAATCCACAGTTGGTTGGAGTGAGACCAGTTCCAAATCCCATGTAATTACTGACGATTGGGTACGAAATTAGACTTGTTAGTTGAGCTTTTGAACAAAATGGATGATACGTTGCGACAATTTACTGACCTATTTACAAAGCTCATTGCATTGCCATCCTTATCTATAACCTGAAAACTTACTGTACAAGATGAAGGATCTGGAATTCCTTCCACAACAGCACTCTTCTTGTCAAACAATTTCATAGCTCTATTCGCTATGCGTTCTTTGTTCAGTAACCACTCATTTGAACTTTTCGACGGTACATTGCCCTCTTTGTTCACAAAATCAGTATCACAGACAAATGATCTAACATCCGCGAACCCCAATCGTATCATTTCGATTTGTGCATGTAGAAGCTCCGCTGTGCATTGAGGATGGTATTCATCATTCTGCAAGGATTGCGACTGTACCAATCCAGCATCTTCTAACGATTTCAAACCCTGTAATGCAATCAATCCAGCTATCCCCTGACAATTTGGTGGTATCTCCCAAAGATCAAAGCCGTGGTAATTAACTGCTATAGGAGATGGGAATGTAGACGTTGCGTGATTCGTTAAATCTTCCATTGTCATTACTCCTCCGTGTCGTTGAATGGTTTCTACGATAGACTTTCCGGGAAAGGCATTGTAAAATCCGTTTTGAGCACCGTGAGTACCAAGACTACGTAGTACATTAGCCATGTGCGGGTTTCGAAACAATTGTCCCGGCTGTGGTCCAGTGCCCTGGCCGTCTAGGCTCAACTCTACTTTTCCATTCTGTACTTCTTCTGACGTATACCATTGGGTTATGCAACCCATTTGATCATTCCATCTTTGCGCAGTGATTGGTGAAACTGGAAATCCCTCTTCAGCTATGATGTCATATCCAAATATAATCAAGATGAGTGAAGCAAAATTAAAGTAAATTCGCAAAGCGTTTCAATGATAGACTAGACTTACCAAGCTGTATCGCAGGTTCTAACAATTCCAACAATGTAAATTTACCCGACCCATACTTGGAATGTACATCCTCCCAAGCTTGAGCCGCCCCCGGCACGGTAATCGAATGGACAGACAGAGAAAATTTGGATTCCATTTCTTCGGTTGACAATCCATCGTAGCACTTTTGAATCATCTGTAGATTCAAGGCAGCGGGACTTCCACCACTTCCATTCAAACCCTCCACCCTATTCGAGTTTGCATCATACCATAAGGCAAAGGCGTCTCCGCCCAAACCGGTGGAGCACGGCTCGCATACCGCCAATGCCGCAGCGATGGCAATTGTGGCATCGGCTGCATTGCCATTGGAACGGAGAATGTGCAGGCCTATGGAGGTTGCGAGCGGCTGAGATGTGGAGACGCAGCCGTTGGTGGCGTAGATGGGTGAGCGGCGGGAGGTGTAGTGCAGTGGAGGATGGTTGGCGGGTTGATCGGACGCCATGGGTTGATTGTTCTGTGATTTGTGATTTGGATTTGGCAAGATTTGGTTGTGATTTTTTTGTAGTTTCACGTTGGTTCACGCGTGAAAAAATGAATGCACTCCTCACCGGCTTTATCATCACAACATCATGGATCATGGCCGACTCGAGCAACAACGAATGCAATGGGTGGGATAATTACCAGAGACAAGATAATGATATGGAGGATGAAGGATGTTTGGCATCGATTTTTAAAGACACATGCTTTGGCAACCAAGATGGTCATCAACAAATATTTGCCTTTATTGTTTCAAAGCTAATTGAAAATCACTATCATGGCACTTCCGATTCTATGGTTAGACAAGTGAAGGCCGTCTTAAAAAAATTCCCTGCTGTATTGCATGCAACGGATGATGAAGGACGGGCGCTAATCCATATTGCTGCTACCTCACACAGAAATTTCACATTTTGCAAAATGTTTATTGAAATGGATGCCGACCTTGTGAAAATTCATGACAATACCAATTCATTGCCTATTCATCATTCGTGCTATCGTATCGATATCGAAACTACAAAGTATTTGTATGAATTGTTACCAGAGAGTATTAATATTCCCAACTCTTTTGGGCAGTGTCCTATTCATTTACTTGTCAGTGGCTATTGCTACGAAGATGAACCCACTGATGCAAAAGAAATGACTAGTTTTTTGCTGAAGTATGATAGAGGTGCAGTTTCAAAACCTGACGAAGATGGAAATCTTCCATTGCATGATGCAATCGTGAACTGTTTGGAAAGTGATGTTGTGAAGCTTGTCTTCAACTCATACCCTGAAGCAATCTTCGTTGAGAACAACCAAGAAATGACTCCAGTAGATATCGCACGATCGCAGCGGTACGATGCACTAGAAGATGTTGTATCCTTGATTGAAAACCAACTTGACTTTGAACGACAAGCTCGTGAAGTACTAACACCTGATGAGAATGGCCAGCTTCCGATCCATATAGCATTACAAAATCCAGATGTCTTGGCAGGTACAATCAAACTCATGTTGAAAGCTAATCCTACGGGTGTAACTATGGTCGATTCTTCCGGGCTGCTACCTCTCCACATTGCATTGCAATCAAACGATTTCGATGCTGTTAAGTGTTTGATTGATGCATACGAGGATTCTATAAAAGTTGGTGATACAAGAGGCAACCTTCCTCTTCATATAGCTTGTTTCAAAGGCAACTGTAATGTCATCAATTACATTTTGGAGAAATCCGATCATGGTGTGTCTAGGAAAAATGCAAATAAGAAATTGCCGATAGAGTTGCTACTCTTTGATGCTGAATGCGAAAGAAACAGTTTGGATTATGTTGAGGCAATTAGAAATTTGTTCCAAGCCAATCCAGATGATGCTGTGAAGTGTCTCATGGGGAAGTGTAAAAAGAATTCTACAGACGATAAAAGAGATAAGAAGAGAAGAAGAGGCACTTAGGAAGAACGAACAAAAGTATTAGATACACCGTTGTTGTCGTAATCGATTCATTTTCATGGCCGGTTGGAATGAATGTAAAACAGTGTTGACTAATATTAATTATCTAACGAGAAATGGCGATGTCGAACGCACTCTCTAGACGAAGGTACATGCACTCACAAAATATATTATCAGTAGAACTTAAATAGTTGGTACAGTATATTTGGTCAATAAAAAGAAGGGCAAATCCAGGCAACTCTGCCCAACGTAGATAACAATGACTCTGATGAATTCTTATTTTACCATGTACACTGTTTATTATTTATTTCTTAAGTTGCTTCTGGTAGAAAGCAAGCTCAGGTCCCTCAAGAATTTGACCATCTGCCCTTCCTGATTGGCCTGGCCTCGATGTAATCTTGGCCAACAGACGACCACTAGCCATCTGATGATCAATAGGCTCCTCCAAGGACCTTCCCTTTTGCCTTGATGCCATCTTACGTTGCACATGTGCACTCTTCTTCACAGCCTCCTCCTCCTCTCCTCCAGTCTGTCCCTTCTTGATACCAACCTTGACACCATAATGAGACTCATACCAAGATTTGAAGGGATGAGCATCCACAAGCACAATAGCCCCCTTCACCAAGGTCTTGGTACGGACCAACTCATTATTGGAAGCGTTATACACAACATCCAAAACACGGACCTTCCTCGTACAAACTTCGGTACCCCATGAGAAGTTACCAGAGTCGAGACGCAAGGCACGGAATTTTTTATTGCCACCGCGAGCACGGACGACGTGGATGCGTTTTTCACCGATTTTGGTCATGGCGGCGGGTCGGCCCATTTCGAACTTGCGCTTTTTGCGGAATTGGGCACGGCGGCCTCCCGTTTCGCGGCGTTTGTGTTTTCCTTCGCGTGTGATTCCCTGTTACGGATTTGATGAAGAGAAAACTGGATTAGAAATAATGCTGGGTGACATAATAGTTTCATTATTGACCGGATCAATCATTTCAAACATTATTGCAAGAACAGGAAAACGACTCGGATTGATAGATTTTGGTTCTATCATTCGACGAGAAAAGGTGGCAGCAGCACCATCGTCCGAACAACTAATAGATGGTTGCCTCATGCCCCATCACGCCTGAGCTTCGAGCCATGATAACGTCTGAACTCTCACACGCTGAAATTCCTCTTAGCAACCATATCAATCTACACCGCCGGCACCTCTCAGGCCGCCGCTGTATCGATCCTCACCATTGTTGTTTACACTGTATTATTAAATCGACACCGAAACGAAGCAAGCGAGTTCACGGAGATGATGGATGAGAGTGGTCTGTCCGTTGTTTTATCGCAAGTAAGGGAGGTAAGAGCTTACTTATCATCTATGCGGTAGTTAAGTTCGTATTAAGGTATATCTTACCTATGTACATCATACACCAGGGGTCTATGTACAGGGTACAGGTAGAAGAAGAGCATTGCCGCATTACCATATCATTGCTCTCATCATGCTCTCATCGCATCGCATCCTCACCAAGCTCGAAGTTTCGATTGCTAAACCTCTTAATTGGAGCTACATAGCGAAACCGAATGCCATCGCCATCATCATCTGAAGATGCCGACTCATCTATTTGCTCTGAAAGAAGTTCTTTGTTCGTCACTGATTTCAGTGAGGAACTTTCAGAATTCGATCTGCATACTCAATACGAAGTAGCACTGTCCCCGAATCGAATAAGCTAAAAGAGACGAAAGGCACCATTGAAAAATTACCTGCTGTATTACAAGAAACAGATGATTTCGGTCGAACGCTACTCCACTGGGCTGCCCGGTATTCATCTATTGAATTATGCAGAGTGCTCATTGAAATGGATGCCAGCCTCGTTAAGACTCCATGCATTGAGGGTTGGTTACCTATACATGAGTCGTCCTACTACGCCAACCTCAAAACTACACAGCTTTTGTTTCAACTGTTTCCTGAGAGCCTAAACGTTCCCAACTGTTTTGGACAATGCCCCTTACATATACTTATTCAAAGCCACCTCGAAAGACATGGTGAACTCAATAATGTCAAACAATTAACTCTGTTCTTGCTAAAGCATGATAAGGGTGCAGTTTCAAAACCTGACGAAGATGGCAACCTTCCATTGCAATATCTAGCAGGTGTGGACGTGGATACTGCTATTCGAAATTCAATTTTTAACTCATATACCCAGAAGCAATCTTCGTTGAGAACAACCAAGAAATGACTCCACAGGAGGCGATAGATTTTGAAGCCTTCGTTCTATTTCAACGTTACTTTGAGAATATGGCCAGCTTCCAATCCATATAGCATTACAAAATCCAGATGTCTTGGCAGGTACATCAAACACTCATGTTGAAAGCAAACCCTGCAGGTGCAAGGGCGGTTGATATTTTTGGGTCTACTCCCACTCCACATTGCTTTTCAATCAAATAATATTGATGCCATCAAGTGTTTGATTGATGCACATGAGGATTCTATGAAGGTTGGCAATACAAGAGGCAACCTTACTCTTCACATAGCTTGTATCAAAGGCAACTGCAATGTCATCAATTATATCTTGGAGAAATCCGATCATGGTGTGTCTATGAAAAATGCAGATAAAAAATTGCCGATAGAGTTGCTACTTTTTGATGCCAAATGCGAAAGAAACAGTTTGGATTATGTTGAGGCAATTATAAATTTGTTCTAAGCCAATCCAAATGATGCTGTGAAGTGTCTCACGGGCAAGTGCAATGAAAAAGATGCAGATGGCAAGAGACAATACGACGGTAAAAGAAAGAGAGACACTCAAGAAATGAACTGAAGGGTTGATTCACTTTTATGGTCCGGTTAGAATAAATGTAAATCAGTGTTCATGATACATTATTTAACCAAAAGGATGCAGTTAACTCTCTAGTGTACATCTAATGGTTTACAAAGAGACACAACAACTCATGAAATATAATTGAAACAACTTCACAAAATGATCCATGTACCAACAGTGGATATCAAGACCCATATCAAGAGAGATGGAGGTGCAATTCCAGCATTATTTTCATCTGAAAGCGCCACCGATGTGCCGCCACCCTCGTCACTATCTGAAGTAACCGCTCCTAGAAACGGTGATAATCCACAACCTAAATCGTTCGCATTAACGACGTTACAGGAACAACCCGGATCACATGTCACTTGATTCTCATTCGTTGAATCGATATTGGTTTCGATCAAGGTTAGCGAGCTTGTTCCACTGGTAGTTGTGTACACTATGGTATTTAAATCCACATACTCTGCTGACATACCCAGTGCCTGTTGAATGATTGAACCACAAACTGTGCATATAACGGTGCAAGTGAGTCCAGTTCCGCTGCATGAGTAATATCCAGTGACAGGTGAGAAAGATACACCATTGCTGTTTCCATCGGTCTGCGAGATTTGTGGTGGGGTCGAATTTAAGCATTTTTGTCTATTCCAACTTGCCTCGCAGCACATGGTAAAATCTTCGTATATAATGGTTATCCATTCTGGCTTGCTGCTGTCGTTCAACACACATAAACCAGTCGCTGGAATCATATAGAAAGAGTTTGGGATCGCAGTGCCACCGCCACTGGTCATTTGTGGGGTTGTTGAGTCTTGTGTTGCAGTTGTTGATTTCAAAGTGACCTGTCCCTTGGAATCTATTTGAAACTCTGAAGTATCTTTGGCGGCAAATACTCCACCAGAGACGATATCTTCTCCATTAAACGAGAGGGTATAAGACCCATGGCCTTCTTTCATACCATCTTTACCCTTATCAAGAATCTCCAGTACATAATTCTGCGTCTCTTTACCTGCACCAAGAATTGGTATTGTCTCCTCTGCAAACAATAAATGATCTGCATACCACCCATACCACTTAAAACCCAACTCTAAATCATGTTCCACATTCAAAATAGACCAAGCCATTTCATCGGGGTTTTCATCAAAATCCAACTTCAATGTTAGGGTCCTCTCGGGATTACTACCAACATAGAACCCATGCGAGACGCTTTTACCAGACATTTGAGTAAACCCAGGCTCCAAGACAAGCACGTCCTTCATTATATAACTCCGTCCTTTAAACACAGCCACCATTCCTAAAAATCCATCGCCCTTTTGATCATAAATGGTAAGCCTGTAGAATTTTTCGGGATCGACTAGTATTTCGTGTCTAAATGCCTCTTGGAATTTATTAGTGTAAAATCCAACAGCACGAGAGTCGATGGTCGTCCCATCGGGATGAGAGGTCAGTTTCCAACCCAAGTCTTGAGGATTTAATGGATCGGTTTCAACAAAGATGGTGACTAATCCTTCGCCTTCCTCTTTGGTAGTTGGAGAAGCTGTGGGTGGCGTGTTACTTGCGACGGCGTTGCCTCCCACACAGTTGAGGTACTCTGGAGGAGAGATGCTGTTTTCACATATTGTAGTCTTGAGCCAGTCGAATTGAGAGCTGATTCGAGAGTAGACTCCTATAGAGAGAGATTGGTTGTGGTTAGACCTTGTTCATAGGAACGTATGTTGTTTGAATAGCGCAACAATATAAAGACTCACCAGGAAAATTCGGGTCAGCGCAACCAAAACCCCAGCTACAAGTTGGCAAAAGAAATGAAGGGTAAGAGGTTGAGCTAGTTCTCCAAGGCAACCAAAAGATGTTGCTGTACTATAGTTCCCAGTAACAAGTAGATTTACCTAACAACCCCAACTTGAACATCACCCGAACCATCCTCTGCTACACCGGGATACACCAAAGATCCTCCCGAGTCACCCTGACAGGCATCACTAGCCTCACCCACACTATCCACGGCACACAGCATCTCATCAGTAATCCCACCCTTATAATACCCCATGGTAGCACCCGAATCCTGCATCACCATCCCCTCGGCCTCCTCGCACTCCTCATTCGTCACGTACAAAACGGTAGTCTCCCGTAAATACTCCGAGGTAGTCTGCACGGTATCGCTGGGATCGACGTCGCCCCATCCCATAACACGTAACTCCTCACTATCGGCCGGGACATTCTCGTCGGAATTCAACGCAATGTACGGAACGTCGCTCACCCCATCCATCACGATTAGTAAAAAGTCGTTGTTGACGGTCTGATCGTCGAATTCCGGATGTCGGAATTCCTCTTTGGCGTAAAAGACTTGATAGTCGTCGTCGTACTGGGCGAGAT
This sequence comes from Cyclotella choctawhatcheeana, assembly GCA_036939855.1. Lineage (NCBI taxonomy): Eukaryota > Bacillariophyta > Thalassiosirophyceae > Thalassiosirales > Thalassiosiraceae > Cyclotella > Cyclotella choctawhatcheeana. Next base: position 16,952 of record JALLPH010001121.1, read on the forward strand.
TGTACCGGCCCACGACGATGGAGGCGGGAATTTCGCCGCAGTGTGCGGCCGTTAGGATCATGTCGGGGGCGACGAGGGAGGCGCCGCAGTAGTGTTGGTTGGTGTATTGGAGGGAGACGGCGTAGGGGTAGCGATTGGGGGGTGAGGATTCGCCGTTGATGATTCGGGGTTGAACGACATTATGATCGTACTTGTCGAAGATGTTCTCGTGTTGTTGCTGCTGCTGTTGAGTATTTTGCAGCGAAGACTTTGCCACGACGGAGGGCAGTTGTTCGATCCACGAATGTATTTCCGAGTCCGATCGTCGTGTTCCGTCGATTATCGTTGAGGTTGCTTTTGCAAATTGACAGACGATTAGGAACAGGTTCAATAGTTGTTGTTGGTTCATCTTGTGTGTTTTACTAAATTGTAAGTATTTTGGACGCCAATAAAATATGTGATGATGCCCGCCCTCTACTGCTATCAACAGCTATCAACAGTGCGGCTGTAATCCCATCATTATCGCCTGATGATGCCTGGCCGCGATCTGCCGCGATCGCGATCCGCGATGCATGTCTTCAGAAGAGAGACGGAAGTGGGAATCACATGAAGTGTGGGAGAGGAGAGCGTTGACCGTTGACCTGCGTTGACTGAGAGTTCTGAGAGGTTCTCAGCTGTTCTGAGGTCTGAGTTCGCAGTCGCTGTTGATGTCCGTCGTGTGAAAGGGATGTGCAATATTTTAGGTGTGTATTATTTTTCGAGGGGGCGCGCTGCGCGAAAAGGGGCGGATAAAAAAAGGGTTGAATTGGGTTGAAATGAAAATTTCGCAGAACCCGCCAATTTTTAAACCTCAATTTTTCTTGGTGGCTCAAGGTGGCTATCTTCCTCTCCTCACTATCGACCAACCAAACACAGGTAACCTCTCATCCACAGGAATGATAGTATGTATGTAGTTGGATTGATGCACTGGTGTTAGGGCCAAAACCAATCCAAAACTTCAGGCAATTACCGTCAGACTACAGACTAAAATACAGGGGTTATTACTATGCTATGCTTAATACTTAATACTAGCAGACCACTACAGCCACAGACATATGTAACCGCAGAAACACTGAAAACTGACCACCTACCTAATGATACTACTAAGGTATGTGCTTAGAGTGAGGTGCGACTTGCAAACGGTTAACAGCTTTCCAGGTAAATTGGTTCTGGCGCACGGCTGAAAAAGAAATTACCTTTAATTCACGTAAGATATCATGTAATTTTACGCGTAGAAAATAAAAAAATTTCGAACTATTTAATTGAAACCATCGACGGAGCGAATGCGATGGTTTCACAGCGATGCAACAAACCTTTAATTCGCGTAAGATATCATGTAATTTTACGCGTAGAAAATAAAAAAATGTCGAACTATTTAATTGAAACCATCGACGGAGCGAACGCGATGGTTTCACAGCAATACAACAATCAACCACTACAAGTTAATAGACAATAAATTAGTTTACATCATGGTCGACAATGCGGTGTAATTTTAATGTTTATTTTAATGTATTACACTTAGAACTAAGCCACACAAGCAGCACAACAAAAATCAACATTATCTCGGCTTCGGTTGATTGTTGTGTTGTTATTGCTGCCCCCTTTCTCCCCCCACCATCCGCATTCGTTTATTATTATATTCGAGTGTTAATCCGGTTGGTTGTTGTGTCGTTATTCCATCCACAGCGGCCACGACAGTTCATGATAATTGTTGTATTTTTTGCAATATTTCCCCCTCATTCCCGGCTGATTGTTGCATTTATATCAGTCTTCTCCGCCCCCGCTCACCCCCACCCGCTTCCCGATTGATTGTTGTGTAATGTGGTGTGTTTTGTGGGCCTCCCATGACCATAGCCTTCCGTCCGGAGGTGGTATGTGGCTCGTTCCATCGTCCGTTCGATGTTCCGTGGCCTTTGCGGTGGTTTTGACCGATACGGAGCCACAATCGATGACACCAATCGCTGCCGCCCGTAGCCGAGGCATTCGTGAGGGTGTGGGTGGAGTTTGGGAGGGTTTGGGCTACTGTTTGGAGGCTGTCGGCCATGGTCGGGGTGGTGGATGTGTCCATCGTCGGGGCTAAAAATGGCGAGAAAAGAGCGTTGAGTCCAAAAAAAAGAGATGGTCGTA
>JALLPH010001122.1:0-12136 GCA_036939855.1 Cyclotella choctawhatcheeana
CATTTCAGATGGATTCGGCCGGCCGAATTTTGTTTCGCGCCAGAAATCGGTTATATGGTACACTTTTTAGGATACAGTCTTGACTTGGGAGGAGGGTGAGCTGATGTGAATGATGGAAAAGATACGAGGTATTTGAGTGAAATTTAATACTTTTTACCTGTCGGAATTTCTAAAGAAAACAGCAAAATAAACTCGGGGGCCAATACTTAATCCGCGTTTTGGGCGCCACTAAACACACTAAACCCTAAACCTGACTTCTTCAAAGAAAACGACCACCCTCATCACAAACACGAGCAACATAGCAAAGCAGACAACCAACACGTTGGATTCTATCAGCGGCTAGTGAAGAGGATATGATGACGATATTGCGTTATCATAATACTATTCCATGGCCCACGAGAGGCCTGGCTGCATAAGAATAGTGGCTCCTCGTCGTATTTAGATGCCACTGATGGTCGACTAATCTCTTGAGAGAAAGCATGAGATGTAGGCTTGAGCTGTCATATTTCCACACTTCGTTAAATTTGTTGTGCATTCTAGGGTGGGTCGTGGGTAGTGGTAGAGAATTATTGATATTGTACTGATAATCATGAAAGTGCACAAACTTAAACTCTCATTAGCCGATCATCAGACGGATATGAGCTGAGAGCTTTCGTGGCGACAATCAAAGAAAATGTTGAATGCCAAGAAAGTGAAACGACAACTGCTCACTCTCAACCGAATACCTTGAAAAATCGGAGCTTTGTGACAGTAAATTTTCAAAACTTCAACTTTTAAAAAAGAGGAAGGTCTCTTTTCTTCCTTCCTTCCTTCTTCGGGTCGCTTCGAGCTTCGAACGCCAACAACGCCTCCCTCCTTGGCTCACTTGATTCAATCGAATGGAACGAAAGAGGTCGATTCATTGAAAGTCAGTTCATCGAAAGAGGAGAGCAGGACAACAAAGAATTCATTTTTCATCCGCTCGATTTTTTTCGTTTGGAAAATCGTGGAGGCAAAACTTTTCTCGGCAGGAACTAAACGAGCCGGCCAGAGCTAAGCTGTAACCAAAGCAGTTGTAAGATGTTGAAACTGCTTTCATCTACTCTCGCAACATTGTTTCTTGCTGCCGCCGGACACGATGGCAGTTCCCTCGGCTACTCACAATCAACATTATCGGTGCCTGGGCCTCCGGAATGGGCAACATTGAAAGTTCTCGGATCCAACACCTTACAGACGACATTTGCCCCTCCTCTATGGGACGGTGGGTCGCCCATCACATCATACCTCGTAGAATGGGATAAGGAAGCGGGTATTCCAGAAGTTCAACGGATCACAACCTCTCAGAATCTCAATGCCAATGAGATCCAAACAATCACGACGTCGGTTCCGCCCATTCATGAAATTCAAGTCATTCGCACATCGGCAACACCTCGCGCCGAAGTTCAGGCCATCACCGTTTCGCCTCCAACTGGCGATGCTACAATTGATTCGGCATATAGTTTTGCATTGAGTCTCGATACGATTAAGACGGGCGGGTCGCTTCAATTCTCTGGACAAATCAGTGCCAATGCCGACGCCGATGGATCACGATCATCGATTGCAGAGATTATTGAGAACATGGCCAATGTGCATGGTAGACCTACGGTAGAACGTGCCATGACGAATGCGGATGGAGGCCATACCTATCTCGTCACATTCCCTGCATCAATGGGTAACGTCCCAGAAATGAAAGTGTTCATGTCAGATCTCCCCGTATCTGTATCCACAGTGGAGGAGGGCAATGTATTGGATGGGTCCTTCCGACTAGAATTCATGGGAGACTTGACTGCCGATATCCCATTTGATGCATCCTCGGCGGAAATGCAACACCATCTCGAGAATATCGATTCAATAGGCGCAGTTTCCGTGACCCGAACAGTAGCGGATGAACAGGGTGGATTTACGTGGGACATTGAATTCCTATCCGAGGACAATGCTGGAAATCTTGACCCCATTATTGTGCATGGAGATGGACTTGTGACAAGTAATGCAATTGGCGGTGCCCTTATTGAAAATGCAGGAGGGATTGATGGGAGTTACATCTCAGGAAGCTTCACTCTATCGTTTCGTAAGCAATGCGTTCTTGTCGTCTTGGAAATGCCATTTTACATTATTTCATTTTCTCACCGTGCAATTTATTCTTCTCAGGCGGTCCGAGTACAAACCCCATTCCGTTTGATGCAGATTCTTCAACTGTCAAGGACGAACTCGAAGCCTTATCCACCATTGCCAAGGTTGCCGTTGAGCGTACGTCCCTAGATATTTTTGGCGGATGCACTTGGACTATTTACTTTTTAGAAGACGAAACGAGGCTTCATCGAGGTGATATGCCAATGATTCAGGTTGATTCTTCATTAGTTGGTGCACTGGGTCAGACTCCATCGATTGTTGTTGCCGAAGAAAGGAAAGGCACGAAAAAGGAGGTTCAAACAATATCCGTCGATGGTGGGGGCGGCAATGTCGATCCGACTTCTGCTTTCAAACTGAAATTTGGAGATGACGTGACTGGAGATATACCCGCGCTGCCAATGGGTGGAACGACGTGCCTCGGCTCGACGAAGGCAAAGCAAATAATCACTACAAGTACTGTTGACACCTCGGGAATGGGTGGCGACGATTCTGTGTCGCATCTCACTTCGTTCGCTCTGACCTACGAAGGATACACGACATCAAAAATCATGGCTAATGCAGAATCATGTGAGGCGACGTCTCAAACTATTGCAAGTAAGCTCATGAGACTTCCACCGCTGTATGAAGTGGACGTAACTGGGACAGATACTTTGGCTGGCGATGAAGGGTGTGTGTGGACTGTGACCTTTCTGAGTGCGGTGGGTAATCCAGAGCTCATGACAGGTAAGTAGTGTGCCGAGTGTTTTTGCAATCCTTTCTTCTCTTTTCACATTGTCGACTAACCGTGAGTCTTTTATTTGTCATTAGTCGCTGCATTCAATGGTGATGTAAGAGCAGGTCCCGGATATTCTGTTACACTCGGTGATGAGTTTTCCGTCATTCAAGATACAATCGTGATTAGCCAGCCAGATGAATTCAAAGGAGACATCAACTTGATTCAATCTGAACTATCAAAACTCAGCTCTATTGGAGTTGTGACAGTCTCGCCGCAAAGTGCCGTCCCTGACAGCTTTGGACAATGCGTGTGGGAAGTGACGTTCGAAAGCAAGGCTGGCAATGTTCCTTCCATCGAGGTGGCTGAGAGTGGCTCTGACAGCTTTTCAACTTTGGCTACTTTGAATTCGGGAAACATAATCACAGTCACTGACAACACCGTGAGAGGGACGTCAATTCCGATATCTGGCGATTTTAGACTTGAATTCGATGGAGAAGTGACAGGTTACATGCCTTTCAACGCTTCACCCGAGGAGATGAAGGCAGCTTTGGATTCGCTGAACAACATTGGACATGTCTCTGTCACAAGAATTGGACCGGATGTGAATCGATGCTATACCTGGGACATTACCTTTGTTTCTGACCTTGGACCTTTACCCTTGATAGTACCAGATGATCTCGATCTCAGGGGGACTGTTGCGTCTATGTCTGTCTCAAAAGCCACCGTCGGAATCCTTCCTCCTTTTGATGGACCGGATTACGGATCGCATCTTATTACCAACACCGCTGACTTGTCTCTCGTAATCCCTCATTTGAAACAGGGCATTCCTTACTATGTCCGAATAAGCGCATCAAGTCAAGTGGGATCTGGTCCGTCAATCATGCCATACCCTCCCCTCGAAACTCCGTATCCACAGCCACCCACAGAACCCTTGCATGTGGGCTTGGAATCAATGGACGGTTCGTCTCTGGCAGTGTCTATCCAGGCACCCTTTCATGATGGAGATGAAGACATTTCAACATATAGGGTTGACTACTCTACAAAGCCATTCGCCCAAGAACGACAGAGAGTGTCCCTTACTTGTAATCCTCAGCCGGAGATACAATCCATCACTACTTCAGTGGCAGATATCAATGAGGTTCAGTATCTTGTTATTGATTCGAGCTACAGTGGAAATGGTGAGGTCCTTGAAGTCCAGCAAGTTCTCTGTGATGCAACTGGAGGGACATTTGGCTTAGCATTTGGTGGCGAGACGGCATACATTTCTCATGATGATGGCACCCAAGAAATCAAGGAAGCTATCGAATCATTATCGTTAGTTGATAGTGTCTCTGTGACTTTTAACAATGGTGGATTGACGGCATGCAAGCCACACGACGGCAGTCATGCAGGTGACTTCTCGATAACATTTCAATCTCTTTTTGGCATTTCTGGAGACTTGCCCCTCATGACAACTGAAACTAGTGGCCTTGATGGTGCACGTCGAGTAGAAGTTAAGACTGTAGTAGACGGTGATGCAGCCTTGAGTGGGTCACTGAAGCTGTCATTTCGAGGTGCAACCACTGAAGCCATTGATGTATCGGCAGACTTGACTGATCTAGCCAATGGCATCGGTATTGCACTTGAAGCATTGGATACCATCCAGCAAAATGGAGTATCAGTCAACGCAGTCTCTCTCGATAACGGCGGCTTTGAAAAGATTTTCAGCATAGAATTTCTGGGAGATGGGGTTGGAGGGAACGTAGAGCCAATTATTGCTGTTCCTGAATACTTGTTGATATCGGGATCATCTGCTGATGCCTTCATCCTATCAGATGGCGAGTCGTATGTTGCTCGTAATGGTCTCGATTCTGTCGTTTCTGTGATCGGTAATGAGCTTTCTGGACACTTTCGTCTCAAGTTGCGAGGTCACACAACGGACCGTATTCCTTTCAATGCATCTGTGGATCAAGTCAAGGAACGGCTTGAACAGCTTCCGAATATTGGTGAGGTAGATGTGCAAATGAGTGGTCCGTCCAAAGAAATGGCGTACAGCTGGGTCGTTACCTTTCTATCAAATCCAGGCTACTTTCCGCCGTCAACTCGTGATGTTGATTTGCTCGAAACCGTCAACGAGCTTTCGACATTGGTGGAAACTGACACATCTGCTGATGTATCCGTGCAGACTGTTCGAAATGGCGATGACAGACTCAAAGGCATGTTCACATTGTCATTCAACGACGGCACTACAATAGAAACCACCCACCCTCTCCAGAGCTTTATCTCTGCGGACGATCTCAAGGTGGAACTAGAGGCCTTGCCCAACATTGGTAGAGTTAATGTCGTGCGTTCGCAGTCTTTGGTCAAGTATGAATGGGACATTGAATTCACATCTTGTGCTTTGAAAAATGGAGCGGAAGTTTGCAATGATGGAAATTTGATGGATCTCGTTGCATCGAGTATCGATTTACGCGGTTGTGGAGGCACTGAGTTGACTGTCGTGGAGCTGACTGCTGGCAGTGGCCCTGATATTACTTGTCCTCACTTGCCCAACGGCCTTTGCTCCGACGAAATGCCCTTTGGTGGAGATTATCCCGTCTCACACAACATACGAGACCTCACACTTGGCACACCATACTACGTTCAAGCGAGACTCGGGAATTCTCAAAGCTACGGATACCGAATGCTTTCTATCCCTTCGCATGCCACCCCCAGACATAATCCTCCAGGTCCTCCGCCGCCAGTAGTACTGAAGGAATCATCAAGTACTAGTATTACTGTGGGTTGGAGTAAGCCAACAGAAAACGGAGGCAAACAAGTGTCGGGCTACGAGCTATGGATAGACTCGTGGAATGGCGGAGAAACTGTGATGGTGTATGACGGAGCAGGGAGCCCGGACGTGTTAGAGTATCGCCTAACTACTGACGACGCAGGCCCACACAGCCAAGTCGTTGAAACTGGAAGGCAATACAGGTTCCAAGTCAGAGCTATTAACAATTGCGATACTGCTGACCCTGCACGAGCCTGCTACGGTGATTTTAGCGAAGTACAAATTTTCACAGTCCGCGATCCTCGCCCTCCGTTACCTCCATCAATACCTACACGAGATGCGAGGACTCGAGTTACATCATCAAGTGAGGCTTCAATTTCTATTTCATGGACTCCCCCGGTAGACAACGGCGGTTCTCCAATCACTGGATATGTTATCTACATGAGGGATCCAGATGGCACCGTGACTAGTCATGCATTGGCATCTGATACGACAACTTGGCAAGAAGATGGATTACATCCGGGAGAAGTGTACCGCTTCCATGTGGTTGCCATGAATGACATTGGAAAGAGTGGGAATAGTGCTGTCTTGACAACGCTGGCATCAGTCGCGCCTGGATTGAACTACATTGGCGAGCCGAAGTATTCTAATTTAGAGTATCGCCCCATCATTACAGAAGTTCACGAGACATCACTCAATACCAAATGGGCTCACGTGCCTGCTGATATTTCAGGAGGATCTCCGATTACTGGGTTTAAGCTCTACCTCTACAAAGACGTCAAACCTTTGGCACAATATGATGCCGACCCGATCCTTCAAGAAGTACAGCACATTCGCATTGTTTCTTCTGAGTCAGCCCCCTTGTCTGGAACCTTTACTGTCTCTTTTCGAGGCTTCGAAACAAGAGATATCGCCGTAGATGCCACCAATGATGAACTCAGGGCCGCATTGGAGAATTTGCACAGTATAAACTTTGTCAACGTGGAATCCATATCAAACGGTTGGGCGGTAACATTTCTCTCTGAAGCAGGTGACTTGCCTTTGATGGAAGCAACGTCTGGAAGATTGCTAGGGGATGCCAATGCAAAGGTTGTCGTAACAGAGGAGACGAGAGGAGACCCAGCGACTCTAGTATATGATGGTTCTGAATCTCCCGCAACGCTTACTTTTGAAGCACTGGATTTGACCCCCGACCTCGGCTATGCATTCAAAGTGGCTCCTGTTAATTCTGTTGGTGATGGAATCCTCAGTGCGGCCTCTATTGTAACTGCTGCCCGCTCCGGTGCGAGTGCCTTAAAAACAACAGCGTCCGGCAGTGCATTGTCTCGAGGAATTGCTGGCTGGATTCGCGAAGAACAAATCGTGACGTTTTTGTCAGATGATTGCGATGTCGACAAGCTGGTGTTGTCATTTGAATTCTCTGAGGGTACTAACAACCTTTGTGGTGCGACGGAACACGAATTTGAATTGGCTCTTGAAAGCCTATCGGGTGTCGGTGACGTTCATGTGTCACGAGATGAATACTCAATTGCTGGTCACGTAGGTTACTCTTGGTCGGTGACATTCAATTCCAAAACTGGTGACGTGCCTTTACTTACTGTTGACCTTGCTCAAATCGGTGGGGGTGTCGACTCGTCAGGAAGCTCGGGATCCGATGCAGAATACGTGGTGGAATTTTTAAAGGGTCAAGCAAATGAATTCACAATTGAACCAAAAAAAGCTTCTGGATCCGTTGTAAAAGACATAACTACTCATGCTGGGATGGAAGGTGGAGATGTTTTCTTTACTGAGCTTTGGACGTCAGATCCTTCCATTGTTGATGGATCGCATACGTGGTATTCAGATGGTGGAGTGAGCAGGTATAATCGTCTCCTCTATGAAGAACAGGTGATAACCATCCCAGACAGTGTCGGTCCGTTCTTCTTGGCGATGGATACATCAGAAGATCAAATCAATGGGAGAATTCATGGAGAGTATTCACAAACAACGATATTCCACGCCATTGAACAGGTGACTGCTGTTTCTATTCAAGAGGCTTTGTCGGATCTACCCAACGTAGGCAAAGTCGATGTGACGACAACAAGGGACGATCACCAGTTGCGTTCTCGTTACGTTGTTACATTCAAGGATGTTTATGGAGAGATGCCATTGATGTCTGCTTCTGATCCCTCTATTACAATCTCTCGCAACGGGGGTCAATACTCGTCCACCGAAGTGCAAACCATCACAATATCAGCAGACAAACCATTTGTTTATGAGGTTCAAAGTATAGTAGTCGAGAGCTCATGTGGCACATTTGACATTTCATTCATGGGCAGCTCGACTGACTCGATTCCATGCAACTTTGCCGATAAGTCCGAATTTACTTCGTCGACAGTGGTGATAGAAGATGAATTGAACGCTCTGCCTAATGTAAAAGCTCGTGTTGATGCTGTTGAAAGTGCAACCGGAGATTCGAACAATCCGTGGGAGTTTAAAGTTACCTTTTTTGAGCCTGTTGGTCCGTTGCCTTTATTGGACTCTAACGATGTTGAAATATCGCAAATAGTTCAAGGCGAATCAACATTAAGTGGGTCATTTGTTCTCTCCTACGAAGGCGAATTCACTGGTGATATCCGTTTTGATTCATCTGCAAGAGATGTCAAAAGCCAACTAGAATTACTTGACACCATTGTAGAGGTTGATGTGAAGCGAGTTGACAAGTACACGGGGTATCAATGGATTGTTTCCTTCACTGATAATGCTGGGAACCTACCTCTCTTGATTGCGCACAATGACATATTTGAAGTGCAATCCATTGAGACTACCGGAGGGCAGCCGACACCTCTCGGTGGAAGTTTCACGCTGTCATACCTCTCAGAGAAAACAAGTCCTATTCCTCATGATGGGTCTGCTGAAATTGTCAAGTCTTCATTAGAGGCGCTCCCTTCCATCAATCGAGTCGATGTGAGCCAGCAAATATCAGAACACGGCCAAAGTCAGTGGCTGGTTACATTTAGATCGCCCGCCGATCCGGCGTTGCTTGAAATTGATAGCACTTATATATCAGGCACACTTGAAAATGCTGTGGTGTCTATCGAGATTGATTCTGAGCACCCATCGCTACTTGTTCAGTCGGGCTCGGAACCAGATATTGTCATTGAAGAAAAGATTGCGGGTCGTCCGAGTTACACTGGTCAGTACATTGCAAATGCTGCGGGGAGTTATACTCTAGCAGTGATGCAATTAGAAAACGGCGGCTTGAATGTCAAATATTATGACAACCAGTGGCTATTGGATGAACCGGTGATTGAACGCATTGACTCGACAGTGAATTTTGACTGGGGGTCGGGAATCATTACTCAGTATGGACGAGATTATATAAGTGCTCGTTGGTGGGGGAAGGTCCTGCCAACGACCACGGAGCTTTACACATTTTATCTGATTGCGGATGATGGAGCGAGGCTCTATATTGACCATAACCTTGTCATCGATCTTTGGGACGACGAGAATATCATTGAAAAGAAAGCTGGTGTTGCTCTCAGCGCTGAAACATTCCATGATATCAAGATTGAATACAAAGAAATGACCGGCGATGCCAACATTCGACTCCAGTGGAGCACTCGCTCAATCAGAAAGCAAGTCATCCCCTCAACTCAGCTTTATTACACATCGCACATTGTAGGGAGCCCCTTCTTAACCGCAGTCTCTCCCGGTGCTGCTGACTATCCGTACAGCACTTTCATTGACGATGCGAATGAGGGAGACAGAACCATTGCGATTGCCGGTGAACGAACATATTTTTACCTTCAAGCCAAGGATTCTTCAGGAAACAGCAAGCTCACAAATGGAGATGCTCAGGGTGACATACAGTCACCGGAGGAACAATTTACCGTTGACATTATAGGATCTCACGGGTCCGTATCAGGTAACGTTGTCTACATGAATTCTGGTCAGTATCGAGTAGACTACACAGTGCTTAAAGCTGGGACTTATCAAGTGCACGTCAAGACTGGGGGGACGGATATCTACTGCGGTCTTGGAGAGACTAAAAAATGCTCCCCCTTTGCACTAACGGTCCTTCCTGGTGACACATTAGCTTCCATGTCGGAAGCAGAGAGCCTCTTTGATCCCATAGACAATTTAGTCGAAGCCAGGGCAGGCGACACTGGGAAAGTGTACCTTCAAGCCAAGGATGTATTTGGAAATAACCGCCTGTTGGGAGGAGATGAAATTAGTGCCAAATTCAGAGACTCTGTCAATCCTGATATTCAATATCGAGGCAACGTGTTCGATAATGGTGACGGGTCCTATGTTCTTTCGTATTCCATACCTCTTACCGGTGATTATGTCGTATCTATCACAATGAATGGAGAGCCAGTTCAATATTGTGTTGGTCCTAATGGAAAGCGATGGGATTCTCGTTCTTACGATGGTGTGAGAGTGTATACTTCTCCATCATTCTGCTCGCTGGATGACAGCTTGACCCTCAACGTGATTCATCGTTCCATTCATGGGCTGAGTTCCACACTGGTGGACGAACAAGGATTGACAGGTCTTTCGAATGCTGTTGTTGGTATCGAAAATGGCTTTGTGATTGAATCGCGAGACAAATTCGGCAACTTACGATCAGGCTCGAGCACATCCAACATTGCCGAGAGTGGTGATGGCATGTCAGACGCATTCCTCGTTACACTCACAAGTCCCAGTGGTTTGGTGACAGTGACGTCATCTGCGGTGGAAATCATAACAAGCTTAGGTGTTCCTGGTTACTTTCGTTTATCTTATGGTGGCCGAGTAAGTCGAGACATTCCTCATGATGTTTCCGGCGCTGCTATGCAAATCATCCTCTCCTCTATGCATGATGGACACACCTCCGGGTCGACGTCTGTGATAGTCGACAGAGATGTGAATGAAAATGGAAATCATCAATGGAGAGTGACGTTCATTGATCATTTGGATTTATGGTCGGAAAATTCACTTGCTGTACTGCCGGGATCTGACGGGTTTAGTGCCGTGGCCGACCTACTCTCAGTGCAAAAAGTAGCTTCTGGGGGCAGATATCCCATTCGATATACTCTTTGGGAAAAGGGAAGTTACGAGCTCAGTGTATTTTCGGGAACTACTCTACTCTCCGGCAGCTCTTACACAGTGGAAGTGACCAATGGCTCACCCCTGGCATCTTCATCATTTGCCTATGGTTCTGGTTTGCAAACTGGAGTAGCAGGAAAACAGTCGTCATTTGAGGTGCAAGTCCGAGACAGCCGTCAGTCGGAAGTTCAATCCATATGGGCATCTGGGGTGGTCATTGATTTCATTAATGAGATTCAACGGGTGCAAGTAGTATCAAGTTATGGTAATACCTTCCAACTCATCTTCCGAGGTCAAGAAACAGCCAATATTGAAGTGGGTGTTTCAACACTCCAGCATCTAGAGGATTCCTTAGAGGCATTGCCTTCAATAGGTGATATTCTTGTGACATCGAATGGAGCATCGGTGATTGAGACTGGGGACATTATTGATATCGAGTTTCTAACTGAGCACGGCTATTTGGATTCCATGACAAGTACTGGACCTGATATCATTACAAAGTCCCGAGTTGGTGAAGCTCCATACCGAAAGGAGAGGCAATCTATTCATTGTGATGCCGATGGTGGTTACGTCGTACTTTCTTTTAGAGATAGCACTGTCACAATAGATTTCGACGATGACATGAGTAGCATAGAGACAAAGCTTTCTACCCTTGTTGGGAGTTCGGTGTCAATTTTGCAAGTCGATGAGGCCATTGCCACTGTCTGTGATCCCAATGACAATCATTTCTTTGTTCAATTTCCTAACTTCTATTGGGATCAATCTAAATTCTCTCCAAAACGGATCAATTACTATTCACGGCAACGGTGAAGGACAGCATGGAGCAGTAAATGGAATAAAGTCCGATTATGGGATACTTTATTTTTGTTGGCTGGGGGTGAAGTCTAGTACCAAGTAATGGTAAAATAAAATACCAAAATGGGATCGTTATCCAATTAACTAGTAAGTGATCGGTCTATCTCAGGGACCGGACGTTGGCAAAACGTTTCGACCGTGGTCTCGTCGGCGGTTTATGATAGCTTAATAGTGGTTCGGTTGCGACTCCGCACAACTTACCCAGACACAGGGGACATCAGACAAAAAGAACACTGCCGCCTTTTTGCATCCGTTCAGAAAAAAATGACTGTCACAAGACTGACGATTCCATTGTTCCAGCAAAATTAAAATGTATGCTGGTTTTGGGTATTTTTTGAAATGCAGAGGCCGGCGGCGCTCCTGTCGGTCCTGCATTTCAAAAAATAGGGGAAGAGAGCCTCTACTCGACCAAGTTGGCAAGTCTCATACCATGAGATGTAGTGGAGTATTCACACGGGGAATCGCCGTCATTATTGTGCCTCTCCTCGCTCTCGCCGCCGACGAGAGGCAATCTATTCATTGTGATGCCGATGGTGGTTACGTTGTACTTTCTTTTAGAGATAGCACTGTCACAATAGATTTCGACGATGACATGAGTA
>JALLPH010001123.1:0-12089 GCA_036939855.1 Cyclotella choctawhatcheeana
TTGTTGTTTAGATTTCTAGAGATAACCCGATTTACTAATATTGAATTTGAATTTGTCCAATGATCCACTACAGCTACCCCCTAAACGTGATCTAAATCCAAAATGGTTTGGTTCCGAAAAGGTTCAGCCAGACACAGATCATGGTAAAACCCTGAAGACTTCTAGAAGCAGGTCTAATTCGACAAAAAGATCAAAATCAAGCGTAAGATCGCACACGAGTGAGTACAGACGCATGTCTATTGACGAAAAGATCACTTCAACGCAAAGATCAAAATCAACTCGAGGATCGCATAAAAGTTCTGATCGCGGCAGGTCTTCAAGGAGCAGATCAACTTCAACACGAAGATCAAAATCAACCGTATGTTCCAAGTCCACCATCGCACGGAGGAATTCTTGTCATGCAGATAATGATGACGATGACAGAACCTGTCAACAATTCAAATCAAATGTAGAGACACCAAAGTCCAAATCGACCATCTCAAGGAGGCACTCGGCCGATATTTCTAGTTCTAAATCACATTCGGGTCGTCGGCGTGTATCAGCACCTGATACCTCAGGAGAATATTGCAGTGCCTATTCATATCGTCGTGGGTCCTCTACAAACGAAAGGAGTAGACCCTCTTCAATACTGAAAGAAACTCCGCACCAACGTCAACACAAAGAGCGAGGAAGGAGTCTGACCAAGTCGGACAGCAAAGACCTTCGAACCTTCTCTTCTCATGAACAGAGTAAATCTCGTTCAAAGTCTCTGCTATCACGTCTTTCACGAGGTCGAAGTAACGACAAATCAGACCGTAAGGGTATTTCAGATATAATTGTGTCAGCAGGGCGTTCTTTTTCAAAGAGTTTTAGTCGTCGTCGCTCCCTCTCTCGCAATGCATCCAAAGTCCTTGAATGCACCTCCAAAATGGACGGCCATGAAGATGCCGAACCTTGTACTCAGAGATATTCAGTTCCGTTTAATCCTTCGACTGGAAGGTGCCTTTATCACCCTGATGTCATAATGGCTCTGAAAAACGAGAGAGGGAAGGGTGGATGGAGGTTTGTTAGTGATGGGTGTCCTAAGTGCCACCTAGATCAATTGTAGATTGGGTTGCGTGTCGCCGCTCCAATTCCTAGTTTTGAGTATTGATGTAAGTTTTTCTGAGTGTCCCATCGTCTGTGTAGGATTACCAAGTATGCAAGAAGAAGCTGGCTGTAATAAGAATTTTAATGATGTATTGTACAGATGATAATCACTTCTTGTATCATCGGATAGTATGATTAAGATTCTTTTACAAGAGATGAATTGCGTTACCATCTTGGCTAAGCCACTTTAACACTATTACTTAACTCCTTCCAGTAATCCAACGCCTTGGCTTTCAAATGTTTCACGTCTTTCACTCCTTCACTGGTCAATACCTCATGATCTTTACTATCAATAACAATAATTGTAGGTATTTCATGTTCTCTCTCTATCCCAAGCACTTCCATCTCTGGTCGTGCGCATGTATGAAAGTGTTGTTTCAACTGCGTAATTTGTGGTGAGTCATACGGCACAGCTAACCAGTTCCTACCTTCTATATAATTGTTGTAATCTTCGAGTGATCTATCAGAAGAAACATAAACTATTGATAATGGTTTTCTTTCTCCATCAAAACTGAGTATAATTTCATCGCCGCTATTCGTGCCAAATGTCTCGTCTAGAATATGAGATACGGGAGTTGACATGCCACACCAAGAAGCGGCGAAATACAATGCAACCAAGTCGCTGTGTTCGAGAGCATATGTTAGTTCTGAATATTTGGACAGGGGGAGCAACACTTCAGGCACCGATTTGTCCTGAAGTAGTTGACGTTTATTATTGTTCGATCTATGAGACCAAAAGAAGTTCATGATTGAGGCAATCAGTGTAACTGTCAATAACACAATGACGATGCGACATGGCGTGATCAAATGTCTCCTGCTGCGTCTACGTATTTTGAATGTGTCAGCCACTTCGATATCATCAATGAATGGAATTGATAGAGAGGTTGATGTGCCTGTGCCGGTTGCAGCGCCACCGTGCTGTCGTCTCTGCGAAACATTCCGTTGGTTAGGCATTTCTATTCTCTACTGTTTTTCTGGTGACCATGAAAAAGAGAGAGTGTAACAAACAAATTGAAATTGATATGATTCTTCGTTCTTCGTGTTTGTGTTGTTATGATGTTGTGTGTTGTGTGCGGTTGGCGTGTGGCATGTGGCACGCATGTGGTTGCTGGTGTGACCATGCATGGTGACCACACCCCGGGCCGGATGGAGCTTGGTAGCGCGGCGGAGCGAGTGATTTTCTTTTCTAAGTAGTTCCTGAGGTTCCTTGTTCCTGCTCTATTTTCATTCTAAATATTCCCAGAATCTTGGAGATCCTCTGAGAACGCTATTAGATAATATGTAGGAGCGGGAACGTCAGTAAAAGTCCCCATTCTGAGATTCTTTCTAGATAATAGTACTGTTGTCTCGTTCTATGGACAGAACTAACAGCCCAACTTTTTCAGACGTTTTGCAGCGTTTTGCACAACACACCCGCGCCGCCCCCCAACCCAAAACCCACAATCACAACCTATCACAACAACAACCATCATCATCATCAACAACAAGCAAGGTTCAAGCGGCACCCTTCCATCCCTCTGGAACTTGAATGTCAGTAATAATTTCTTAGGCACCATCGCTATTCTAGTTCAATCCGTAGAGCGTTGTCGTTGCCATACAGCGATCACAGCAAGGTGCCGCGCGTATCAGCCTAATTGACTGAATCCACTTGGTTCACCCCAGATCAGACCGGCTCAAAAATCATAATATATTATCCATATATCATCAATAATTATGTTTAGCCGGCTCAAAGAGTCCATAGGACACAGCTCCCATCACAGCTCCAATAACAGAGACAATGATGATGACGACGATAAGAAAGACAAGAAGAGCAAGAAAGACAGCAAGAAAGAGGATCACAAGAAATCCTCCAAAAAGGACAAAGATAAAAAGTCTTCCAAGAAGGACAAAGATAAAAAGTCGTCATCATCATCATCATCGGCACCCAAACGATCCGAATCCAACGGCAGCACATCCAAATCCACCAAATCCAATGGGTCCAAATCACTGGCCTCTTCCAACGGAGGAGCCGGCGCCCAATCCATAACACCCACCAAAGCCACCTTCCGCGTCCTAATCCCCCCCAACGTCAAACCCGGCGAGGAGTTCCAGGTATACGCCGGCTCCCGCGTCGTACGTGTCAAATGTCCCAAGGACGCCAAGCCCGGGAGCAGCCTCCAAATCACCGTGCCCGTCGATCCCGCCGACAGGGCACGCGAGAAGGAAGCCGCCGACGCACTCAAGGACGCCATACCCGACAGCGACAACGTTACCAAAATACCCAATCAGGACTTGGCCGAGGGGGAGATGCCGGCGTACATGGTCAAGATACCCGAGGGAGTACGTCCCGGGACGCAATTCTCCGTCATGATCGGAGGGCAGCAATTGATGATTACGTGTCCCAACATGGCTCGACCGGGAAATTCCGTTAAGGTCACCCCGCCCCCTCCCCCCGACGACGGAGGACGGAAAGAACGTAGAAGACCGCAACGTCTCGTCAATCCCAATCGTAAGAATGATAAAACTCAAATGTTCGAAGTCATGGTACCCAAGGGTGTTAAACCCGGTAGTCCATTCGCATTAATGGCCGGGGGGGTACGTGTCCTCGTGACATGTCCTACCAATGCCACTCCGGGACAAAAGATTCGATTTCACTTGCCCATTGCATTAGTGAATCGACAGGATGCGCCCAAGAGTAAATTGGCAGAAATTAAATTATCCTACGATAAGGACGGATGGACACGTACCATTAGGGCCACCGATATGAAATTTCAATGGACGAGATTCGATGCCGAGGGAGGAGTGGACACACGTACCCGATTCGACACCGAACGATCGGCCTACGTATGTAAATTAGATTACACCAACGACAACGATCGTATGAGATCGGGAGAGGTCAGTTTGGTCACGCCCGAAAAGGCCGTGGTGGCGAGTAGCATTATGGGTCCGAACGGGGAAGAATTGGTCAGTTTTACCGATATTGCCGCCGCGCAAGTGAAGGATTACGCCGATAAAATACAATGGTTCCAGGATACGTGTGCTCAGCTTTGCGTGGAGTGGAACGAGGGTCATATGCGTATGAATGTTCGTCGGGATTACCTGTTGAGCGATAGTATGGCCGCGGTTATGAGCTTGAGTGCCAAGGATTTACGTAAGGTTTGGAGATTTGAATTTATAGGTGAGGCGGGTATTGACGCCGGAGGATTGGCGCGTGAATGGTTCGAATTGGTAACGAACGAATGCTTCGATCCCGCCATGGGATTATGGCAACCGTGCGCGACGAATCAAATGTGTCTTCAGATCAATCCCGCCAGTGAAATATCGTGTCCGGACGATCATTTGTATTACTTTCGATTCATGGGACGGATTATGGGTAAGGCCATGTTCGATCGGCAGATCGTGGGGGGACATATGGTCAAGTATTTGTATAAGCATATACTGTCGTGGCCCATCATGTTTAGCGATCTCAAGGATTTGGATGAGGAGATATACAATTCTCTAAAGGGGTTGAAAGATATGGGCCCCGATGTGGAGTATTGCTGTATTGACTTTACGACTACCGAGGAAACGTTGGGTGTCAAAAGTACCATTGAATTGATACCCGATGGGGCGAATATAGATGTCACCGAGGAGAATTTACCAGAATACATTGAGGCTGTATTGAAGTATCGCATGTTGGGACGATGCGAGAAACAGATTAATGAATTGCTCCTTGGTTTCTTTGATGTGATTCCCGAACCTCTTTTGACAATATTCGACTTTCAGGAGTTGGAACTCTTGATGTGCGGAATGCCCAATATCGATATGGATGATTGGATTGAGAATACAGAATACAGTGGAGAGTATGATAGGGAGGGTCCCAATCATCAAGCTTGTGTGTGGTTCTGGGAAGTTGTTTCAGAATATGATCATGAGATGAAGGCTAGATTGCTTCAGTTTGTTACTGGTGAGTTTTTATTGTCTACCAATAAAAGTACCCTTGTACCTATCTGTCGTTCAACGGAGAGCTAATAATATCTTTCCGTGCTGTATCATCTGCTATTATTTTTAAAGCTACATCTGGAGTACCCGCCAGAGGGTTCAGCTCACTTCAAGGTAATGATGGCAATGTTAGAAAGTTCACTATTCATGGTGTCACATTGGAAACATGTATGTATCCACGATCACAGTAAGTACATCATGATCAAGATAGAGTTTAATGTATTCGATTCATTATTTCCAATTGCAGACCTTCATCTAAACCCACTCCCCTTTGTTTTTACAGCACCTGTTTTAACCGTATTGATCTTCCAATATACGAAGAGAAGTCAGAACTGGAAGAAAAGCTCAAGATTGCCATTACAATGGCTGCAACGGGTTTCGACATGGAGTAAACAATCGAATCCTCTTCAAAAGTTTTGTTAGTAATATGTGCCATTTGCTTGGTTGTTGTTTTGCGTTTAATTCAAAAGAAGTTGCGGTAATCTTAATAAGTGTGAATAGTTGATAAAGGTGTTAATGATCACTTTAAATACGTTGTCTTTCATTAATTAAAGAAAATTAACTTCATCGATTAGTAACCTTTTTAACTTCAAAACCAATACCATTCTACAATAAATACACGTCTTGTCTCCCCCCCCCCTTCTTGAGAATTCAAACCCACACAATCACATCTAACGATACAAATGCTCACTCAACAAGTTCTTGGCAATCTGTTTCTCCCACTTATCACCGTTGCTAAGCAACTTTTCCTTATCATACAGCAATTCCTCATGGGTTTCAGTGGCAAATTCAAAGTTGGGTCCTTCTACAATGGCGTCTACGGGGCATGCCTCTTGACACTGTAATTAGTGTGATGTATAGTTTTGTATAATGCAGAAAATAATTAAAGTCTAGTACACGAAATGGAATTCAAGGAATTTAACTAAAAAAGCAATACCGAAAAAAACTTACATAACCGCAATAAATACACTTGGTCATATCAATATCATATCTCGTAGTCCTCCTGGCCCCATCCTCCCTCTCCTCGGCATCAATCGTAATAGCCTGAGCGGGACACGCCGCCTCGCAAAGCTTACACGCGATACATCGTTCCTCCCCCGATGGATAACGTCGCAATGCGTGCTCGCCACGGAAACGGGGGGAGAGGTAGCCCTTCTCGTAGGGGTAATTGATGGTTACTTTGGGTTTGAGGGCGACTTCACCGGAGAGCCAGAAGGCACGCCAGATTTCCGTCATGAAGAAGATTTTGGAGGAGCGTTCGAAGATGTTTTCCCATGAGGTCTTGACATATGATGATTTTTGGGGGGACGGAGTGAAAAAATACAGTGAACTTTGCTTAGTTATATTTTCCAATTGAAATTCTATTTGTTATCAGTGGGTAGATTCATGGAAACTCACCGGCAAAATATTATCTTTGTCGGCAACGCTCATGTGACGGACGGTTGTGCCACCGGCACCTCTCGAGGCTGCAGATTTTGCCATAGCAGCAGAACGGCGAGTCATTAAGGAGAACATGGTTTTATTATGTATGTTATATTCACTGCCTTCGATGAGCAAGGGCGGTTGTCGGTGAGTTCGATGATGATGCTATGGGCGTGTGCGATGTTGATTTTTTTTTTGTTTTAACTTGTTTTAACAAGTTTTAACAAGTTTTAATAAAAATTGCGTGGCTGTACTTTCATATGTACGATAGATGGTGTATGTAGTAAAATAGCTACTAATTTTACTTCAATCAACATCACTATTCAACACTATTCATATCATCTCTTTTCATGATATTATCATTTTCATTCAAATATTCATGACAACAGTGCTATGCTATGAGCCAAAGTTTATTGTCAATGACACAGCAGATTAATAAATTTTACATTAATTTGCATTATGTATCCTCCATCATTGTATCCTCCATCACCAACCCATCCGAACCAAAACTATCTACCAACAAATCTGGGTCGACATCCTCAATCATTTCCAACATACCATAATTTTCATCAAAGCCAATCTTCTCTGCCAAGGCGGCAATTCCATCCGGAATCTTGGCATTTCTACCCTTAATTTTCTTTCCCCATGCCTGCATTGCCATGGCCGAAGGTGGTGGAGCTGACGCATCAGTTTGAAATACTTGAGCCGCACGTTTGTTTAGGTTGGCAAGTGCTTCGATATTGAAGACTCGGGCTTCTAGTTCTGCAAGTGAGTGGTACAGTGGACCGTTCATGGGGTTTATTTCGATTGCTTTTTCGAGTAGTTCTCTGGCCTATGTGGAATGTAAGGAAAAAACGATTTAGGTTTAATGGGAACATTGGATCATAGTGACTGCGAAATCGAAAACTTACACTATCTATCCTTCCAGAATTTATCTCATGCTCTGCCAATGCACTATACAAGTCGGTGTCCATCGGTGCGCATTCTATCCCACGCCGTAGAATGAGCCCTACCAATCCATGATTGTCCATCTTCTCCTCTATCTTTGCAGCGACTAGCCAACCTGCTCCATTCTTTTTATTGCGTGTCAATGCCTCACCAATGAGTCGCTTTGCGGTTAGTATGTCCCCATCACGGAATTCAAGAGATGCCCATCCTTGATACAATGGGACATGATTTGGGCATTTTGTGATGCCAGCTGCAAAGAGAAGCCTGGCGTTTGTTACGTTGCCCGATCTGCTTTCAAGTGTTGCTGGAAGGAAACCAAGTCAGGATGTAAGATACAGGCACTAAATAGAAAATTGTTAGGACGAGTGTAAGCTCACCATATGCTTGCCACAATGCACCGTGATTGGGAGAATTCTTGAGCCCACATTCAAACAGAGTTTTCGCTGATCTATAATTCCCTGCTCTCATCTCCATTACTCCAAATGCCTGCCAGGCTTGTGCGTGAGATTCATCTGCTTTGATTGCCTGTTCGAAAGTATCTCTAGCATTTTGCTCATTTCCGAGACGTGATTCGCATTGTGCAACTCCGAGTAATAATGGTGAAGAGCTTCTGCAATGCCATAATCCTTGATTGAACACATCTTTTGCCACCTTGGCATTGTTGTTGCAATTCAGTTCAATCATTCCTAGGGTATGAGCTATAAATGCTACATTGTCGTTTCTTTTTACGAAAGAATCATTGTCATGTGTTTTGAATAATTGAAGCCCTTTCTGCAGTATGCTCCTTGCTTGCTCCACTTCTCCAAGTGAAAGGTAAAGCTTTGCCAAGCCGTGATACACGGACGAAGGATCGGTGCAGTTTGCATTTATTCCATCTTGGTACAATTTATGAGCCATATCAATATTTCCTAGTCGTCTTTCAAGATTCGCATATGCATTATATGCTGGAGCATGTTTTGGTTCAATAAGCAATGCCTCTTGGAACAGTTTTCTAGCCATGGTAGTGTTCGACTTTTTACCATTCAATGGACTTCGCATTTCAAGCATGGCATAGGCTACTAGTGTCGGAGCTGAGGGTTTAATATGTAAACTTGCACTATAAAGATCTCGTGCAGCTGTATTATTACCCAGACGTTCCTCGATGTTACCAGCTGCCTGAAAGAGCTACAATATCAAGAAGATTCAGAGTTGAGAATTCATGATGCATCATACACAAACTGTAGGACTTGATCTACTTACCGTATAATCGTTGGGGTATAGCATTATGCCTTTCTCCAAAATGCTCTTTGCTTCGGTCAGACTTCCAGTCTTGGATTCGATTTTTGCCCATGCATTAAACAGCCTACCATCTTTAACAGGAAACAGAGTTGCGCCTTCACCTCGATTACTCTGATGCGACTTTAGTTGCTTGAGGCATATTTCTTTGAGCCTTTTCTTCACAACCAGATTATCAACTTTTCCTCCTACTGAGGTCCCCAATCGAGCTAGGGCGATGTAGGCACGACTATCCTGAAAAGTTTTATCTAACAACGCCATTTTTAAAAGATTGCTTGCCTTTTCTAAGTCACAGAATACTGTTGGTATGGATTTGCTAAGCATGAGAAGTGACAAAAGTGACAACCAAGAAAAGCAAGTAGAACGATTGGAACGTACCAGTTTCTTCCAGAGAGGACGCAGCAAGACTAACTTCAACTTTTTCACGCCCATTTGGAAGTTGTGGCAGATAAACAGAGTACAATTCTCGAGCCGACTCAGGGTGGCCTTGATTGATATATAGATTCCCTAAGGAGCATATAAGTGCCGCTGATGCACTCTTTGTCAGACCCTGCTGCCAAAGTTGACGAGCCTTCTTCAAATTACCACATTGCATCTCTAATAATCCATAGGAATGACAGACATATCCATTTCCATGATCAATATCCAGAGCTTTATCCAGCAATTTTCTTGCCTCGTCAATGTTCCTCAATGATTGTTCATGCATAGCCCATCCATGCCACAAATGAATGGAGCGTGGGCAGTTGGTTGTACCAGTTTCAAATATATCCCTTGCATTGCTATTCAAAGCCAAACTGGTCGTAGTATTTTTGCTTTTTAACATAGTTGCTGTTTCCTTCCCCACAGGAGTTTTGGTCCCACCTCTCTGTTCTCTGCGACTTTGTAACTTTCCCCACGCCAAGTAGGAGTGAGCATCGGATGGATCTAATTCTGTTACAATGTAATTTAAGTTTTTACATGATTGCGCCCATAACCCCTGTCTTTCCAAGTCACTGTGCGATATATTGAACGGTTGATAGTGTCAGAGAGTATTCAGTCATTTAGATGCTTATCCAAAAAGAATGCTATATAAAAACTCACCGAGCCTTGGAGTATAAATATCTTATCTTACGCTTCAAATTCTGAGTCTTGGAACATTTCTGCCATGGTTTCCTGTACTTATATTTGGAGCTTTTATTATACTCTTCTTTCCTCTGATTATCATTATTCTTTCTTTGGTCTTTACCCTTTGAGTATCGCTTCTTAAGATGGGGTTTAACCTCGGCGGATAAAGTAGGCTCGACTGCCTGAGAAGATTCAATATCAATAGCTACTGTAGCAGATGTGTTTTCGGATGCCGTTGCTTGGAGGAGGGATACCGGCTTGGTTATGTGTGGTGAGAAGGAGAGACAATTGTGCACTATACATAAGCATAGCAACTGAGTGCGGTTATTTCTGTAGAACCAAGGCATTATTCTGTTGGGTGTTCGTTTTATGCGGTTGAAAGTTGGAAGTTAGTGCGTTTCATCAACAGAGGTTTATTTCATCGTTCATCGTTCATCGTTCATCGTGTGGTGGTGTGTGGGTTGTGGGGTGTGGGAAATGGGAAATGGGAGGAAGAATATCTTACCTTTAATGTTTTATAATCATATATTAACTTTTTAATAGTCTTATGGAAATCTGACGGGTAAAGTTGTGTTGAACTCTGTGCGTCAGTATTAGTCACCAATCATTCCATCATAATTTCTTCATATTCTTCTCTTTGGAGGTCTATCCACATCGCAGGGAACTGTATTGTATTATCAAACGCATCTAAATTGAAACTGAGAACTACTGAGAATACATGCCTAGACAATTGCCCGCATCCCTGCCATCAAGACGTTCACATCTGAACCAGTTTGATGTTGAAGGAGGAATGAAAATGCCATCAACTGTATCAACATCAATATTGCTGTTAGTGTGTGCAACCACTTCAAATTCGTTACAATTGACATCAGCGTTTACTTCATCAGCGAAAAATCAAGTCAGAACATACGACAACAATGCAATTCTAGTGAGACATCGCTCGCATAATTGTGGATCGTCAACACAGCTGTACAACTTATTTGATGATGATGACAAGGAGGATGATGACCTGGACAAATACGACTACAAAACTGCAGCTCAGATCCGTAAAGCAAGGAAGTTACTAAAAGATGCCAAAAAGAAAATTGAGGCTGAACTCGGTGACAAAATCAATGGGGCGACACTCAATGGAAGCAGCAAAGGAAAAGAATCTTCTACACCCCTCCCCTTCTTTGCCTCCCGTAACACTTCCTCCACGACACAAAAGATCAAATCTACCACTTCCTCCGGTATTGTTGCCGACGGAGCCACCATGACAGATCTATCCAATTCCGAACCATGGGAATCACGACCATTAAATACAATTTTTGTAAATGAACCTCGGAGTGATTATGATGGCAATATTGTAATGGATGATTATGCTGGCGAGGGGAAGAGTACATTGGCCGAGAGGGATTTGGCAAGAAACATTTTGGCTTTGAGAAGACAGTTACAGGATGAAGATTTTCAGAAGGTGTTCAATTCTAGAAATAGATGGATTGGTGATGTTGAGTAACATTGATATTGGGGAGAATTTTAAATGTTGAGTGCTATTTTGGTAGAAGCCACAGTAATAGAGCTTATGGTTGATGGAATATGAATGAAACTAGATTAATTGAAGGTTAGAGATATGGGCTACAGTGATTAGTGAATAGAACTAGGTTCTTCCTATTTACTCTGGACGATTGATAGCCCCGAAACTCAAAATCTAATTCTCAACCCGACAACAACTCAGCCTCAATCTCATCCATTCTCTTGGCCATCTTCAGATCATTCTCACTCAACCCCCCACAATCATGAGTTGTCAATGTAACCTCTACTCTATTATACACATTGAACCATTCAGGATGATGATTCATGTCTTCGGCCAATATCGCCACTTTACTCATAAAATCCCAGGCTTGTGCAAAGTCTACGAAATGGAATGTTTTGCAGATGCAATCTCGTTCCGATTGATGAGACCAGGGTAGCTTTTGAGAGAGGAGTGTATTGAGTGACGTATTGCGTATTTCGTCTGTTAGTTTGGTTGCAAAGTTTCGTTTGGGATGGATAATAATTTGTGAGTGTTGCATTACGCCATGATCATGACTTGAAATGTGATTGATGCCAGGCAATGTTTGTGCCATGGTATTAGCCGACATTATATGAAGTCGATGGGAGGCGATACGAGCCAGGAATACTCGTGATCGTGCTGCTGCAATGGATGTCATGTTCTGTGTGTGGGTGGTCGTTACTGTGCAAGTAGTAGAAAAAAAAAGAGAGAGTAGGTTGAG
>JALLPH010001124.1:0-12112 GCA_036939855.1 Cyclotella choctawhatcheeana
AAAAACTAAACTAAAGCTCCAATGTACCTACTCTACCTACTGTGCTAATCTAACATGCCATAACAGAACGACGTAATTCTAATAGGGCCCTCGTCAAAGATTATGTCTTCTTCGCCATCACTAAAGACTCTTGTGTAGTAATAGGAATTGGCACTGTTGGCAGATTACCAAGGAATGTAAGTAACAAATTTATTCAGCAATAAGTAATCCAACTGTTTGACTTGATGTAAAAAACTCACCTGTCTTCAGGGTCTGAATTGTCTGAATTTGAATTGACAGGAAACGAGTAATGGAACACTCCTGCCATTGCACAATCGTATCCACTAGCAAGGCCTAAGCTGGCTATTCCAACAAATGAATCACCATTCCATCCTACGTAGTACGTTTCATTGCTTGTCATTGTCTTAATAACTACAGCTCCAAAGAACGGATCATTGCCAGCACCATATACACTCCACATTGTTTCCTCATAGATGACTCCTGCATCTAGAACACCTTGACTACTATCTCCAATGGGTTTCTCATCAAAGCCATAGTCAGGTTCAACTGCACCAAACACCAACATGTCCTCTACAGTATTGTTGAGTTTCAATTTGATATAAACTGAAGTATTGGTACAGTGTGATGTAATAAGCATGGGACCCTTATTGAAAATTTCGTCTTGGTCACCATCATTCAAGACTTTAGTGTAGTAGTAGGTGTCAACACTTTTATAGGTATGATAAAGTAAGTAAACACTAGCTGTCAGAAATGCATACATCCAAAATTGTCGTAACACATGAAAGGGTACTCACTTGTCTGTAGGTACTTCATTAGAAGCAGCTGCGGTGGGAGGTGACGTGAATGGTGCCACAGTGGGCGGTAGAGTAATAGGAGCGGTGGTAGGAGGTAAGGTGACTGGTGAGGTGGGAAAAGATGTAACAGGTGCTGTTGTTGTTGGCGATGCTGAAACAGGTACTGCAGTAGGGACAGATGTGATAGGCGCTGTTGTTGTTGGCAATGCTGAGACGGGTGCCAATGTAGGAGGTAAAGTAACTGGTGACGTGGTTGGCAATGCTGGCTTAGGTGCTGTTGATGGGGAGACAGTGGGGTGTATACTGGCTTCATCAGGGAAGGAGTAATGGAACACTCCTGCCATTGCACAATCATATCCACCAGCCAGGCCATCTTTGTCAGCTATACCAACAAATGATTCACCATCCCATCCCACATAGTAGGTTTTATTGCTTTTCAACGTCTTGACGGCTACTGCTCCATGATCCCAACTAATTCCATCACTATATTGAATCCACATTTCGTCCTCATATATGTCTCCTGCATCCAAAACACCTTCATTACTATCTCCAATTGGACTGTTATCCAAGTACCAGTCATTACTGATAGAACCAAACACCAACATGTCCTCCGCAGTATTGTTCAGTTTCAATTTCATGGATGTTTCATTGCCGCTGCAGTAAGAAGTAACAATGATGGGACCTTCATTAAAGATTATATCCTCTTGATCATTGTTGAAGGTTTTAGTGTAATAATACGAGTGGGCACTTTTTTATAAATCACCGATGAAATGAAGTAAAAAGGTACATTGAGCAACAAGTAATATAACTGTTGGACTTGTAGCAGGAAACTCACCTAGCTTCAGGGACTGATCCACCTGAATTTGAATTGTCATTTGCAGACTTCCCAGACGTTGGAAAGGAGTAATGAAACACTCCTGCCAATGCACAATTATATCCACCAGCAAGACTGTCTTCATCAGCTATTCCAACAAACGATTCACCAGTCCAGCCTACATAGTAAGTTTTATCGCTTGCCAACGTCTTAATAGCTAACGCTCCAAAATCATAATCATTGCCAGCTTCATTTACAATCCACATTGTTCCCTCATACGTGACACCTGCATCAAGAACACCTGCACTACTGTCCCCAATGGGACTGCTGTCCAAATTCCAGTCATAACTGATAGCACCATACACCAACATGTCTTCTGCAGTATTATTGAGCTTCAATTCCATTTGAATATCATTACCAGTACAATGCGATGTAATGAGGATGGGACCTTCATTAAATATGACATCTTTTTGGCCATCATTTAAGGTTCTTGTGTAGTAATAGGTATCCGGGCTGTTGATGAATTTAATGAGGTAAAATGAAGTTTAAGATACACTGAAGTATGCAACTGAACAAAGTTTGAATTATCAAACTCACCCGTCCTCAGGGGCTGGTCCAACTGTATTCACATTAAGAATCGTAGACTTCACAGGATTGGGAAATGAGTAATAAAATACTCCTGTCAATGCACAATTATAACCACCAGCAAGACCATTCTCGTTTGCAATTCCAACAAAAGATTCACCATCCCATCCTACATAGTAGGTTTCATTGCTTGTTAGATTGCCACACCCCTCCAGAGGATCAGTGGAAGGCCATCGGGCATCAGCGGCGTCATGGGGAGGGACCCATTGCGCCCCGGAAAAAAAAAACATTGTACTAGAAAACCCGAGGTCAGGGAAGAGCGAAACTGAAATTCACTTTTTACGGGAAATAGAACGATTTAAATTTAAAAAGCGAGAATTCTCGGAATCTAACTGTTCGGATCGAGAGACAATCGAACAAGATAGAATGTTCTATGTCACCGCTGACCGTCGTCCAACTAACGGCACGCCGGCCGATCGCTTTGCAAATCCCAACCCAACAACTCGTCAGTCAATTCGATTGCGACATCGACGACAATTCGTTCATTCATTTCTCAGCCGCATTCACTCGAATCGTTCCGCTTTCAATTTTCTCGCATTCATCACCAGGTGTGTTGTAGTTGGCAGCCACGCCGATTTTGTTTCGATGTCCGCTTTTTGATTTTTGTCAGCATTGCTTCACAGCACGGCACGATGCTCCATCATTGCCAATGCCATTGCCGTAGTCTCATTTTCGTCATTCGTTTGTTCTATTAATTTAGATCGGCTACATGGGACGGAAGCGAAAGAAAATCTCTGTTCTGGAGGATGCACTCCAAGAATTGTTGCGTGTTCATGATAGAGCTGCCATCATGAAAGATTACAATGCTTACCAATCCTTAGCTAAAAAAAAGAAGGGAAAAGAGAAGAAGAACCAACAGCTAAGCGCTGTCGAATTGGATTTAATGAAATCTCTCCAAACGAACTACACTGTTGGAAACAGCATCTTCCATCTGGAGAAGAAGATCAACAACGCACGCAAATCTGGAGACTCATCCGTCTCCACTTCCACGGCATCATCAACAACATCTTCATCATTGGCGGCATCAACCGCATCATCATTGGCGGCATCGGCAGATTCATCTTTGGCGCATCGGCAGATTCATCATTGGCAGCATCATCAGCATCATCAACGGCATCGCGGTTAGCAGAAGCAGAAACACCATCAGCACCAAAGGCATCATCGTCGGCAGCAGCAGCGGCAGCATCATCATCGACAGCATCAGTGGCGGCATTTTCGATAGCATCATCATCGTCATCTTCAGCAGATACATCTATATCTGTCCTCGAAGCAAGATTGTTGCGTACTCTTCTCAACATAGCATTTTGTTTTTTAACGACTGAGTCTGAACGAAGCAACATACTTGATTCTAATCTCACAGATCCAGACACCCGTGATTTGCTTCTAGAAATGTTTCGAATCTTTGATCTGATTGAACATGCCGGCTTTGAAGACCTCGGTCCTCTCATTCGTACATGTCGTATGTATGATGCATTATCTCTTGTGATGGGTACTGATCCCCTCAATGCTTCTGCTATCAAATTCTTGGAAGACAATGCATCTAATTATCAACTCTACCATGAATACCTACGGTCGGTCCAATCTGTTATTTCATCATACAACAGTCACGGTTTATATCATCATGAATACAATCCAGATGACATTCTTTGTGCTCGAGAAATTCCTGCTTTCAATCGTAAAGGGTATTTACTTGAACCTGACATTCGTCCATACTTGATGTCAAGCAGTTCATCCCATGCATCCAGTTCCCACAACGAAATCAGATCGGTTGGCCTCAATCGTACACGCAATAGTCTCTCTTCCAGCTTCAGCAATGGTCGTCTAAGTAGTTTGGAGAGTAGGCCCAGTATTGGCTCAAGGAGTATTAGTTCTAGGAGGTCAGATTCTGAGGATAGTTCAGTTGCGCCTATACGTCATGTCACTTTTGCAAGCAGCACCGTCGGTGGTACCTCTTCATTCTATTCTGGCTTTGTGAATTTGGGCAACACCTGTTACATCAATTCAGTTCTTCAAATACTTTTCCATACTGGGCCCTTCAAAAAGGCAATTTTGGAATATCAAATTCCTTCCGAGCCACGTTTGTTGGCTCAATATATGGCCTCTATAATCGGCACGAACACCAATTTTGGCCGTATCTCATCCGACAATCCATCCGAACATAATAATGTCAGACTCTCCCCCTTGATGTTTGCAAATGGGCTAATTCAACTTCAACTTCTGTTCAAAGTCATGTCTGATCCATCAAGAACCCGAGAAGCAGCCGATCCATCGGCATTCATTCAAGCATTTGAACTCAAACCACACGTTCAAGAACAAGCTCACGAGTTTTGGGAGGTTGTAATTATGAAATATTTGCGGTTTTTGCAAATAGCTGAACCTGTTTTGTACTCTAATGGTGTAAAGACCGCACAGCGATATGGTTTTCTCTATGCACCTATCTGCCATGGTGTATCTTCATTTGAAGATGCTATTCAGGGTCAGCTATCCCTTGAAAAATTATGTGGCCTTACCATGCCTTCTACTTTTTTGGTTCATGTGGAACGATCCGCTCAGATTGTAAGAGGCGGTCATGTCATTGATCGAAAGCGTACCGATCCATTTTCATATCCCGATTCTTTTGATGCATCCATTATATATGAGAATGCTGAGTCTGTCCAGTTCTTGCTTCGATCCTTTATGGTGCACGATGGATATTCTTTGGACCGCGGGCATTATCGTACTTATGTATTTAATGTTGATTCTTCTGAGTGGATAGAACTGAACGACTCTAGATCTAGGAAGGTTGATCCTAACTCGAATGAATTCAAGAAGGATAGAGCTCAAGCCACTTTAATCCAGTACATCAACACCAATCACTCTCACTACGAAAGTTTTGTGTCCCATGACAAGTCTTTATCCGGTTAGTTTCTATGCTATCATTTATTTATATTACTCCCTTTTTATTCCAATTATTATTATTCATGCACTCACACATGTGATTTTCATACAGATGTTGCACATGCAAACTCTAGAGTCACTGTTACACAAACTTCTACCCAATCCTCAGATGGCAATCGACTGGTTAACGTAAATGGACATCAATGGGCACCTAATTTTGCCCCACCATCATCTGACTCGGAGCCTATGAATATTTCCATTGATTTTGCCAAGGATGTTGATGGTTCCTGTTCTCAATGTTCAAATGATCATCCAATGACGTTAATGCTATCTATCCATGATGGTTTTAATGGTTACGGTCCAGTCATGCCAATATGTCTTCAATGTTGGAATCCAAATTCTCCTGCTATCCTTGCGGTTTTCGAAAAGAGATCTCGTCCACAACAACTCCGACACTTTTCAAATGCAGCGGATCAACCTATCTTTAACAACTGGGAGTCACATGTATGTTCAACTCGTCACCAAATCCTTTCCAAAATATTTCAGCAACATGTTGGGTACACACCTTCTATGGCAGATATACACCAATTTGCTCCGTGCAAGTTAGATATCTGCTCAACATGTATGAATCCACGTTACTGTTCTTATGACAAATGCCAGTTTCCCGAGCAAATCCCAGTTATGTGTACTAAAAGCTGTTCAAGTTGGGTACATCGTCAATGTCAAGAGCAACATCAGTCTCAATGTTCACCCAGCCAACCTGTTAATGAGTTGCTTTGCCAAGAATGTAACTCCACCACAAACCCTGTTCTATCAAATAGATTCAACAATATCAACTCACGTCGTGTCACTAGATCTATTTCGAGAGGCAATACACGTACTTTTACATCATCTAATCGCCAGCCGACAACTACAACCAATCTTTTACCTGTACCCAATAGTGGAATAAGACCTGGAAAATGTTGCAATTGTCACAGAGACAATAGTCTCAAGGATTTGCCTACTACTACTGTTTCAAGTTCCCAAATTCAAAAGAGAAACGTCAAACAATTCAGATTCCTATCCAAGTCATCCAGCAACGTCAATCATAATTTATGCAATGAGTGCTTTGAAAATTGTGTTAACGATTCAAAGAGCTGGGAACATGTGTGGCCGGCTTGGTATTGGGCTCTTCTTTCTGGCAATTCATATCATCAATCCGTGGCTGGTACTTTTTTTACTTCTGCGGCTCCTATTCATAAGCAAATCGATCCAAACCTTATTTGGCAGATGGTTCCCGATTCCATGCGTCCATGGTGGTTAACTGCAATTCATCAAATCGAGTATTCTGGCCCGTTTAGACCATATGCGCAATGCACGTTGCAATATCCTCCTGCTTGCTTTGTGGATAAGACTGAGAGTCTCTCTACTTTCCATACTCAACTCAAATCCGGTAAATTTGGTGACTTACGCAAGGCTGCAAACACTGAAGATATCATGAATGCAAATGTACTTTGCCCATTTGGTTGTACTGAGCATCCACGCCAAGCTAAGCATGCCTATCTTGACATTGTCATCCAGACTATATTGAAAAACTGTCCAATCTACCTTTATCATTCTCATGATAAGCTGAGAAATTTTCAATCGATGTGGATGCAATACTTTCGTCCTGATGGTGGCTATGACACTCTCTGCGCAAACCTTTCCGACTGGCTTATTCAACCTTCCATTATATTTACCAAATCCGGTGCTCCTGTTGTGTTAACATGTCGGCATCACGATAAAGGTAGTGACAAATACTGGCTCTACATTCCAAGGCAACCTATTCATGATTTACCATCAAGTTCGACTGATCAGCTATGTCACGTTGTTTCTGTTCCGCGTAACACCAAGCCAACACAAAGGAAGGCATACAACACTACATTTTCAATGACGTCACTTCAGGGCAATTATAATGGCGTTGATGCATTTTCTGTTTCATCAACTAGCAAATGGAATACCCCTTCTGCCATTCGCACTCATCGTGAGCATTTGGCTCTTGCTGGACGATCTGACATCAATTTGCTATTACAACAAAAAGTTGATAGTAGGCAAATTGGTCCAATCTCTGCTGATGCTATGAAAGTTAATGCAAAACTTGCATTTTCTCCTGAGGATTTAACCCAATATATTGACGGTGCCACATACGTTCCAGCCTCTACTGCCTGTGAAATTCATTTGTCAAATGCTGAGGAATCTGATGGCGACCATTTCATATGTATCACTTCCAACGATGATGTTATAAAGTCTTGTCCAAGATCATGGCCTCGCCATATCAATATCGTTCAAATGGAAGACTCATCTGGCTATGGGATTGCTCCTAGGACTATACCATCACTGGAAGGTCGCAATAATTTTTCCTCAATGGTAACGTGGTGGTTGCTTGCATCTATTTCCGGCATATCAGAGTTATATTCAACCATAGCCAATCAGCCTACACATTATCATGTTAACGATTGGGAAGGTCATCTATTGGCATATATGTCCAAAAACATTCTTCAGCATAATACTGTATGGCAACCTCGGAATTCTCCCTTTAAGAAAAACATCTCCCAAGTGAAACTGGTCGACAGAGTCATGAATCGCTATGTTGCGCCCGATCCTGATGAGAGTTCTTATGCTCAACACTATCATTTCAATCCAAGGCACATTTCTGATTTATTTCGCAATTATGCCAATGTCAAAGTGCTACAATCATTTGATGAAATTGATGTAAATGATTCTTATTCCTATGACGGTGCCTCCATCATTATTATTGCTACTTCAGAGTTACCAGATCCGTCATTGCTATCACACTACAAAAATCATATCAATTTTCGCCGGGATGATGTTTCATTTACATGCAGATCCGTTGTGCTTTTTCATGCTGAATATAATGAGTACAATCCCAAACCGGGCAACTATCATTCTATCAGCTTTGTACGCAACAGCAAACTGGATAAGTGGTATAAGCAAGAGCGTCAGGATCACCTATACACCAAATGCAATCCCGATAGTGATCCTTTCCATACAATCGAATCGCATGGTAATAATGATGATTACTTATCTTCAGTCTTCGTATATGTTAGAGATCAGTATGATGAAAATCACATCAATTATCAAGACAAGTTCATAGAGAGTATGGGCGGCCGCTCTCATGTAAAATGTGGATGTAACAATTACCCTCTTCTTCCAAGTCCCCGTAATCGTCAAGACAGACTTTCATGTATGAAATGCCACCGGAAAGAGTCAGTAACATGCTCCAATCTATCATGTCCAGTCAAGCTTTGCTCCACATGTTATAAGTCGTATCCTACCCAAAGCGAAACTATTATTGATCCAAGAAGTCCATCTTTAGAGCATCATGATGCGGGTGATGATAACAGTATTCACAGCAGTGATGATAACTCTGAAAGCTCTGAATCCATCCCTTACCTCGCCAACAGGAATGGGGACGACGATTCTTGTGCTTCTCTGTCTAATGCTCAATATGATTTTGATGATGAAGAAGAGTCTGATGTTGAATCTGTGTTCAATGAATTTGACATCGATCATACTAGCGATCTGATCGACACCCACGATGAGGATGATTATGACCCTGTATCTCATGATCACGAGTCTGTATCATCTATGGGTTCTCTAATGACTCCTACTGAAATGAATTTGGATGACATGTCTTCGTTCGATGCTGCCAAGAGACAACGTGAGAGGGATAAGAGATCTCAACAAAGCACAGACACGGTTCACTTTAATTCTGATGATGTTATAACTCATTCAAATCAGGACTTTACTTTGGACGTTCCCAACGACAATACTCATCGTACCACGCCTTTCCTCTCTACTAGTGCCGGAGACACTCCCATCGATGTAGAGCAAATGCCAAATATGGATACAGTTAATGGCCATGTCATTATGAATCAAATTGCATCATGCACCATACGTTCCAATAAGAGAATCAATGGCACTCATAGAGACAAATTTTTTGTCCAATCATTATGCTCGACAACTCCCGGCAAAATAGTTCCATTGATCTATCCAGAGGCCATGATGCATTCAAGTATATTCTACGCCGAGTCTAGGCAGCATGGTCAGTCGATTTTGGGTGCTACTCCATTGTGGGCAGTTGCCCAAGGATGCACTAAGTATGGTTTCCCTGATCCAGTCGAGACTACTCGTACGCGTATATCTGCTTCAGGCCTTACTCAAACTGACAAATTCTATCGCAGATATTTATACAGTCTTCATGCCAATATATATCTTTCCAAGGGTGACTCTCGCAAGATTCTTGAAAAAGGCTTCACAATTGATAACAGCTCCCGAAATAGTCGCATCACTGTCAACGATGACTCTGTTCCTGATAATGATGATACTCAAGATAACAATGACAATGGGAATCCCATCAACCAATCTATTGATAGTCCCAATTTGGTTCTTGGCTTATCTGAATCACAAAGATATCATAAATTTGATTATTTTGGCACAGCTACACCCAATCAATCTCGCACTCCTGGTCTTAAGCACATTACCGAATGGAAGAGGTCCAGGAAATGGTTGGAGAAGCTACCTGGTTACAAATATTTTAATGAGAGTACTATCAATGAATTATGCCATGCTATGGAGGAAGCTACTGCTCCTACTTTATTTCGCAATTGGATCGAGACACGAGCTATCTTCCTTGAACAACTTTTGATAAAAGTATCAATTCATGGTGGCAAATGCAAAGTCTTTTTCTCTCGTGACGAATATCAAGGCGAATCTGGCAATTTACCACACATGCATTTTGTTCTAGTTGTTGACAGAACTAGCATGCCACCAAATGCTGAAGAAATTTTAATGGACGCAATACGAGCTTCTCCTTGGGAGGTCGTCAAAGGGAATGATGTAGATGCTCTGATCGATGATGGTTTAATGCAATCCATTGACGAAATTCCTGAGGTTGCTGGCCTTGCTGCGTCCGTTTTGAAACATGTTCACGACTCTAGGTGCTATAGAAGGACTGGTGCCGGTGATGGCGAAGAACATTTAAAGTGCCGTAAAATGCATAGCCTCCATGACACTCCAGATTGTTCAACCCACCAGCATATTAAAATCCCAGTCAATTACACACCCGAATTCAACAATTTAATGGAACGCTTGGGTTTTTGTCAGGCTGACTCTTTTGGCGACTTCAAATACGATCATCCATTTTTTCAACCTGTCAGACATATGCCTCCATGTATGCCCAATGACACCACAAACATGTCTCCCGTAGATAACTGCTGGTTTTTATTCTTCGAATCAATGGTTAATACTCAATGGATTGGTAGTGCGAACACCCTTGCTAAATATCTCATGAAGTATGTATGCAAGTTTGATAAGAGAGAAAGGATTGAAACCAAGGCCAACCCTCACACGGGTGCTTTGCAAGTTGGTTCTGAATTTCTCCATAATACCAAGATATCATCCTCTGCATATCACGAAAGAAGGCATTTTGAACGATCTCGTAACTACAACCACCCCACCGGTCGAATTATCCCTGACATTCAAATGTATCATCAGCTTATGGGTCTCCCAGATGTTGTGACAAACCTTACTTTTGACCGTATATCTACCCAGTCTTTTGAAATACGTTGCCAATCGAGGGTTAGGCTCAAAGACAATGGTGAAGTCCGTCGTGATGGTGAAGAAACTACTAATAATGGAGATGACACCAATCAAGAAATTCGTCGCAATCGAGTTGGATTAGCAGCTTCAGCTAATGATACTTCTGACCAAAATAACATTAATATCGACTCTCAAACTGCACGCACCGAACGAAATTTCCCAGATCTACTGAAGTTTACACCATCCCAAGTTGAAATCATATTTGATGACAATATCAGCACAAGGGTTTTTGATAGAATTTCTGAGTACAATGTGCGTCCCCCAGAACTCAAGTTTATTGGTTTGAAAGAATACTTTCGGTACTTTCAAATTTCCAAGAAGCGTTTCAGCAAAGACGAAATGTTCTCTAAGCTTGATCCTGAATCTCCTCGACGCTCCGTATGGTTTGATGGTTTTAGTCGTCAAGTCCGTATTAGGCATGCTGCTATTTCTGAGGTATCCAGGCTTGTGCAAAGTCAACTTGACAAACTTGATTCCTTTGATGACTTATCTGATGATCAGGTTACCTTGCAAGATCTTTATGATAACTTGAGCGACATGCTGGACATCTTTTCCAAAAACGATGAGGAATTACAAGCAGAACTTCCCTACAAACAAGAATTCTTCCAAGAATTCATACATGACGACAATGGAGCACCACTTCCAATCATCAGTTTCTCTCCAGTTAATCCATTACATGTCAATCAATGGCTTATACATTTACTATTA
Source organism: Cyclotella choctawhatcheeana (assembly GCA_036939855.1). Taxonomy (NCBI): domain Eukaryota; phylum Bacillariophyta; class Thalassiosirophyceae; order Thalassiosirales; family Thalassiosiraceae; genus Cyclotella; species Cyclotella choctawhatcheeana. Next base: position 11,479 of record JALLPH010001124.1, read on the forward strand.
TCCATGGGCGAATATATATGTGAGCGTGATGCCTTTGACCATGCTTCCATGCGCGCTTGTTTCAGAGCCACCAATCTCATCGGCGCAGAGGAGGATGAAGATAGTCTCCGTCGATACGTTGATGTTTTGATCACAAGATATATCCTAGAGCAGGTTGTCTATTATCCCATCTCCCTATACAAAGCCCAGCATTACATCTTGAGAGCTTATTCCATCCTAGAAGCTGTCATTTTTGAGGATTCCACTCCAATGTTTGAGCTTCCATACACCACTATCGAATTACGTGATCAGACCAGCGACCTTTGCGATATATATTGGCCAGAGAGGAAACAAAAATTATTAGACTCCATTTACCACGAGCTCTCCGACACTTCTGGCATTCCCAGTCGTTCAGATGTTATGGCATGTGACAGACAAAGCCCACTTGATTGGAACCCTGTAGATACGTTTCAAATTTCTGAGTCTCAAAATCAAACATCCTACGACGAACAGAAACTTGCGTTAGATTTAATTTATCGCAGCGTGAAGAAGTATTGTGGACCTATTCAGGGCAGAAGAATCGACACATACACCAAAAACCCCATTATCCAAGGTGCTCCTGGAAGTGGCAAGTCACACATGGGAATGCATGCCA
>JALLPH010001125.1:0-25255 GCA_036939855.1 Cyclotella choctawhatcheeana
CGAAAACCAGGCACATGTCGGCACGCCGACACGCCGACAAAGTCCACAGGCCTACTCCCTCATCACTCTCACACATCAACGTCACACCATGGTCACACCGTCACCATTTTCCATTTTGTCCATTTTCCTCTCTCTTCGATTTTTGCAATGAACCGGCTCCCCACCAAATCCATCCTATCCATCCTCTCCCTAACAATCATCAACACACGTGCCTTTTCGCATCAGCCCGTACTATCATTACAATCATCATTCGCTGCATTGCATCGATCGTCATTGTTCCATCCAAGGAGGAATCATCATCATCATTATCTCCAAAGAGCTATTTCGACGCGAGGAGGAGGGAATACCATCATTTTGAATTCGGAAGTGTCAACTAGCGTCATGGATACTAAGGTAGAAAACGCTGCTGGCGAAAAGTTGGGTAGGATGAGGGATACGATGAAAGAATGGGGTGTCAATGGTATGTTGTTTCGTATAAAAGAAAGATATGGATGCCGGTCTGTTCGTTGCACAATTATGATACCTCTCGTCTAAACTGATTATACCGTTTATTCATAACATAATCACAAACAAAAAACCGCAGCGTATCTGGTCCCCTCGGACGATCCCCACCTCTCCGAATACGTCCCCTCGGCCTACATGCGACGTGGATACCTCACTGACTTTCACGGGAGTGCTGGTACGGCTTTGGTACTGACGAGTGAGACAATAGGCAGTGTTGCGGATACGTTGACAACGAATATGGATGGGTATGAAGATGAGGGGAAGGGAGCGTATTTGTGGACTGATTCAAGGTTTGTTTACACAATTTCATTGACATTGTCTTCTTTTGTTTGTGCGACGCTCATCATCAAACCAAATACAGATATTTCAACGAGGCATCTCTCCGATTAGATTCTCAACAATGGAGTCTCATGAAACAAGGTCAACCCAAGGTACCAACCATACCCAACTTCCTATCCAATCTTGCAGTCGAATACTATAAAAAGCACGGAACGCCGTTTAAAATTGGTATTGACCCCTACGTGCATTCGGCTAGCTTTGCCAAGGAGTTGCAAGAGGCGTTTGATAAGGCTGCTCAGGATATGGATGTAGATGATTCTATCAATGGTGATAACGATGACAATAATGATACTGCTGCTGAGAACGAAAAATCATCGCCTGTCATTGGAGAGATTGATACTCTGGATGGGAAACCAAATTTAGTGGATAGTATATGGGAATCTCGACCTGACTTACCCAAAAATCCATTCCGTGTCCATCCTATGAAATATGCGGGTGTATCTGTGGTTGATAAGGTTGCACAGATACGAAGTGAAATGAAGGAGAAGAAAGCGACTCTAACCGTATTTGGTGCATTAGATGATGTGGCGTATCTATTCAATGTTCGATGCATGGGTGATGTTGAGACGTGTCCTATTGGGATTGCCTACGCCACGGTATCTCATGATGAAATCAATTTGTATTGTGATGAAGAAAAGGTGCAGTCAGAGCAAGTTATGGAACATTTAAAAGAGGCCAATGTCAATATCAAACCTTACGATGTTGTAGTAGCGGATATAGAGGCACACGTGTCGTCCAATAAAAAGCGAAACAAGGTCTGGCTTGATCTAACTCGATCCAATTATGCTGTGAGTCGTGTCATTCCAACCTCCAATCTACTCGATGCCCAAAATCCAATTACGCCCATGAAAGCCTGTAAAAATGCTGCGGAAATGGAAGGAATGCGTCGTGCACATATTGTTGATGGGGCGGCAATGGCGAATTTCATGGCTTGGTTAGAAAATACCTTAGTAGTAGAAGGACGGTCAGTCAGTGAAGTTGAAATTGATGAAGTGCTGACTGGTTATAGAGCTAAGCAACCAGGTTTTTATGAGGTATCTTTCCCCACAATTGCGGGTGTCGGAAGCAATGGTGCGATTGTACATTACCGTGCTGCAGAGGGGAGTGATTTGTTAAAGTATTTGGATAGGACTCAACCAATTTTGATTGATTCGGGTGGTCAGGTGAGAATGTCTTTCTTACTCTCCTTCAAACTATATTATGTGGACAATGAGAACCAACTGAAATATTTTGTCAAACAGTACGAATATGGAACCACCGATGTTACCAGAACTTGGCATTTTGGGGAAAACCCAAGTGATGAGTTTAAGGAGATGTACACAAGAGTCTTGAAGGGTAACATAGCGTTAGATACAATGATATTCCCAGGTATGTTTACATTATTTATGTACACTCTTTATTTAAAACATTTGCTCAGCTTATGCCGTACTGTGAAGAAAACACTCCTGGATTTGTACTTGATGTCTTTGCTCGCAAATCTCTCTGGGAGGCAGGCAAAGATTATGGTCATGGGACAGGCCATGGCGTTGGTGCTGCTTTAAATGTACACGAAGGCCCACACGGCATATCTCCTCGATGGACCAACAAAGAGTTTCTAAAGAAAGGCATGGTAACAAGCAACGAACCCGGGTTCTATGATGACGGTCGTTTTGGTATTCGTATTGAAAATCTTTTAGAGATTGTTTCTGTCAATGCTAATCAAGACAGTGGTAACGCTGATGAAGCGAATGGCGAGGAACCTGCGAACAAAAAGCAAAAAACAGAAGGAAAGAAAGAATTCTTCAGATTTGACAAACTGACAATGATCCCCATTCAAAAGAACCTAATAAATCTTGATCTTATGACAAGTGCTGAATTGGATTGGCTGGACTCGTATCACTCAGAGGTGTTGAAAAAAGTGTCCCCCTTGTTAGAGGAAGGAAGTTCTGCCTTGAGTTGGCTTGTGAAGTCTTGTTCAAAGATTGAGAGGCGGTAATTTTTATCCACTTCTTCTTCCAAAGCCAGTCACTAGATCAGTTTTATATATTTTTTACCTGAGCGAATTTGTTGCTGACTTCTTGGAGGCATGCGCATGAATAATAAAATTATCTGATTGCATGTTTTCATCTTTAGACTTGTTTAGTGCTAGATTATGTGTCACGAAGCTCGAGATTTTTTTGTTCTGCCCCGCAAAGTAACCATTGGCTGAATATTGCCACATTGAAATGGAAACGACCAACTTGGCTGTCCACTTCAATGAATTTCAATGATTGCATGGATGATAAATTCTTGGAATTCAAACAAGTTTTCTGGTCCATGGACATATTTTTGGGACACATCAGGTAGAAGTACTTGTTGCTGGGTGCCATAGTTTACCCCGAGCATAAAAATAATCCTTGATGTTCAATGTTTATGTGCTCGAAAATAGCATCACTCAGTAAAAAGGGGTAATTACCTTGTAAAATGCAATGAAGCAGTATAGATGAGCAAGATGACTTGGGTTGAAAGCAAATGCATAGTGATAAGATGGGGATAGTATGTAAATCTTGTTTAGTGCTTGCTGAGAATAATGTAACTAGATATATGTTATGAAGAATATTATGAATGTGAAGTGATATGGTTCAGAGATTGTTTCTAAGATTGTTAGATACCCCCGTTTCACTTTATCTTCACCTGTATGTTCACATATTTTTAGCTATTACACTTTTGCCTTTAATGGTCATGCAAAATTGATACTGCACTCATACACCCGCACATCACAAACTTTAATTGTAAACGACATTAGTCGAACTTTTTTGTACTATAAACTGCAACACCACTCAGGAGCAATTTAATTCATCTGATATTTCTTGTGACATAACCAGATAAAATAATTTTAAGATTAGAACTACATTGTATCTTCTATTAGTCTGATTTAGATTGGTTGTTTATAAGATTACAAATCCAACATATGCACATTGAGCCATCATCTATCATCTATCAATAAAAACAATAATGAAAATGACAAGCATCAAGCATAACCAAAGCAAGAATGGCCCCACCAAGGTTGCCAACCCCCAGCCCCAGCCCCAGCGCAAGTAGTAGTTGCTTACAAGACTTATCTAATAAGAATTTTATTTCTGTCAAGTACAAATACATTAGATTTTACAGTAGAGACGCTATGATGACAAGAGTCAACTAGATGCATAGTAAAGTCTACCTTTTCAGCACAACGTATTACCTATGAAACCATTATTAACTATTTGTTTCTGTAAGTATTGAGAGCAATTACATTTGCCCTGGGTTGCCCAAAATTGTTGTCATGGTTTAATAGAAATTCGGACATTGCCATTTTAAGTAACTTGAGTTTCTTTGGTGGGCTGTCCAACCAAAGATGATAAATTTAACTAGTGGTAGGGACCCTCGGGTCTCATAATCCTTGAGTCAAGAACTTAGTGTTAGTGTTGTCCGAGCTGCAACATTTACAGTTTCTCTAGTGTAGCTCGTGTCCATCAAGAATCTACTTTTGTGAAACTTGAAGCGACTTGCTTTGTATTCTTGAAAAGGTTGATTGTCTTGTTAGATTAGATGATCTGCGATTTCACCAGCAAGCCAACGCGTCCAAATTCCAAATATGTTACCCATACAGCATTTCTATGTTTAGGTCTGTGACAGCAATTGTTTGCTATTAATTGATGGAAAGAGTACAGCCACGATGAGTCAATTCCCAGATGGTAACTAGACTGAGTCTTCCAGAAGACGGTGTTCAAGGACTGCTTGCCCGCCTTGTTTATCAATTGGACAATAGTGTTAATGTTCTACTGTCAAGAGCAGACAAGACAAGCAAAGTGACACAGGCTCTAATGTTATCAATGGCTGCTATCAGAAGGAGGATGGATTGCCATTGTCTCTAGCTTTTGGGGAGCTGTGTGGCGTGTGGCGGCCGATACGGCTCCTCCCCCCAACGGCCGATCCACCTGGCACTTCCAATTTGTTCACTTATTCTAGCCGCCCCAAAGAAACAAAACTATTCCCCCCCCCCCACCTCTCGGCTTTTGTTAGGTGGCCCTCTAGCTTTCGAGGAATTGTGTGGCGGCTGATACAGCTCCTCCACCCCAACACCGATAACTCCTAACTCTAACACCTGGAACTACATAATCATCATCTACGGTCAATTTCTTCAAGTATTCTAGCAGCCGAAGAGCATCGCATCACTACAGTAGCCGCATTAACACCGCCGTGACAGCCCATTTGGACAGTCTGTTTTCTGTTCTGGTTGCACACTTAGCAGTGCCCACTAGTAAAGTGATGCACATGCTACGGTTTTCAGCACCAAACCGAATGTCCACTGATGGACATGGAGCGGCTAGAATATATGAAGAAATTGACCGCAGATGGCCATGGGGTTGAAGTGACAGGAGCTGAATCAGCTGCCAGCCACCTAACAAAAGCTGAAGGTGGGGAGTGGGGAGGGGGGAGGGGGAGATAGAGAAGTTTTGTTTGCCCAGAATATGGCGGGAGTAGGCCCCGTCATCTGCTGCTCTCTGCCTTTTTTCAAAAGAACCTCATTCAGAATGAACCATGAGGTCCATCGTCATGTTAAGCAGCCTAACCCTCTTCCTCCTCATACCAGCCACGGCACAATCTGCCACTGCCAATGCGTCACAACAACAACACCGCAGAAGAATCAAAGTGGCTTCCCTGAACAACTTCATGGAAATCAAAGATGTATTCGATTCGAAGAAACAGGCCATTGAATCATTTGTGTTTCAGACGTTAAATGCTTTCAGTACCAACGATGGTGAGTTTTGCACATTATTTGTAATGTCTGTCACTTCTACAAATTAAATATCCGACTTGTCGTTGTCTTTTATCTCATTTTTATACAGAGAGCGTAAAAACCTCATCGCCAACATCTCCCAGCCGAATTTACACCTACAACGATTTCTTCGAATCGCTCCGCTCTCTCGCCGTTAATGGCATCTACGGTCGATCCTACCACATTCGAAGCAACCCCTACATTGCCGAAGACGACGACAATACACCCACGGACGAATACAGGGATCACACCTCCAATCGTGCCTTTTACATCAGTCAAGAGGATAATGATTCATCCATGCCATCATCGTCATCTACAGAGGAAGAAGAATCGCAGTACGCATTATGGTACGGCATTATCAACATATGCGCCTTCTTATCCCAGGCCATGGTAGAATCTATACAGTACGATTCGTGCGAAGAGTGGAATGGGATGAGTACCGACGGTCAACCGTCTCGCAGTCATAATAATGGCGATGATGCAAATTTTGTAGTAGACTTTACCGAATTGAATGCGGTTCACGGACGATACTTTCCGATTAGCAATGCCTGCGGTCAATTCGGGCGATTGTACAATGACACTCCGTCGTGTACGGCGGATGCCACTATGTCCGGATTTGGTAATTCAGGCGATGATAATGATGAGACGATGGTGGATATGTCGTGCGATTTCGATCCCACCTTGGAAATGGACGCGGCATCCCATCCCACTTACAATTATCCGTCGAATGCAATGTATCAAGATCAGGGGAAGAAGAGACATTACGGACCTCCGCCGTTTCATTGCGGGCCCAAGAGGAAATTTCACGAATTTAGCGGTTATTGGGATGGTTATTTGCAGGAATTTGTTACGGGTGTGGCCTATCCCAGTGCCTTGGGAAGAGTTGATGTGGAGGGGTTAGTTTATATGTTTTCTATTTCTTTATATGCAGTTTGAGGTATATGAAATTGCTCAAATCAAAGTAATATATTTGCGTTGTATGAACATTAGCTGTTGTTACTGGGGAAGGTACGTAAACTATTGGATCCAGATCTTACATCAATTCAATCGCAAATATTGGTGTGTGCACTTTAATAGGGGTGCGTTATCGACCAAGAACGTGTGCAATCTAGGTAAACGTGAGTCGGTAATTGATGAAACTAAATGCACATGAATCCATATTTTGTTCTCAATTCAATTGAAATTATTTCTAATTCCGTAGTCAACTACTACATGGGGAATAGAGCGTACACTGAAGAGAGGTATGGTGATTTTTCATGTCAAATGTCTTGAGGTCGTAATCATCTGATCGTCGCCCTAAATACTTCTCATATAGGCCCAGTCGATATCCAAACATTGACTTTTGCAGAGAACCATGGGTGAGTTAGTATAACTTTTTTCAAGTATTGGTAAATTTACAACTTAACTATTAATTCATCTAATGTGGTTCTGCTCTTCTTGCACCGTCCCATCCCAAAAAAAGATCATCTGCGAAAACAATAGAGTGCCCGAGAATGGATTAGTATACACAGAACTGAAATGGATGGTTGCATTATTTGAATGGATTGAAAGAATACAATCTTATGATAATGGTTCTGATTGGAATTACATGACACAATTAAAACTATTCGTTCACAGAGGAGCCAACGACTTGAAATTCATTGATACAGTGAGCAGTCTAGTATCTCGAGGGTGTGATGCAGTCTACTGTTCAACTCAGCCAATACCTTTCATGGAACAGAGGAGAAAGAACTTTGAGTTTCTCATTTACAATATATTCGATATTCAATCGAGCTTGAAACAAATATCATCCTCGACATCTCTTTCATCCATACAACAACAGCCTCGGTTTGATTATGAGTTTGTCGAGAAATGGATCCAATCAAAGAGATCCAAGATAGAAAGCAATATTTTCGTCTCGAAGAATGATGCTTTGAATGGCAACCCTTACTATAGTACTGCGTATCGGTTTGATTCTTTCATTTCGGCTCTCAGAACAAGTTCTCTTTATGGTTTGTCGGATAACAAAGTGTTTTTCCTGGGAGACGCTACAGAGGATGTGAAAGGGTTTCATGCTGGACTGGTCAACCTCGCAGCTTTTCTGGCAAATGTTATGATTGAGTCGATCAGCACTGATTCTTGTGATGAGATTAGCTGGGAGACAGATGCATCTGGTCAACATTCCAATACCAATGCATGCGGTCAGAATGGTAGAGATTATGCATTGGAAGTTTGTCCCATGTGGCAGTCTTTCATGAATTGTAATGTTAATTCTGAAATGGAGATGGTAGCGGAAGTTCCCATTACAGGTCAAGCACCGTTTCTTTTGACGCCGTTGCCAGATCCTTTTCAGTGCTCTCCTAGCAACAAAACTTCTGACTCCCTCGCAGGATGCTGCTTTTGGGGAAGGTGAGCGTTTTTTTGCTTTTTCGATATGCCATGCAATTTGGCTTTGTTGGTAACACGCCATTCTTGCACTTGACGACAGAGGTGCACTGGCTACTAGAGGCACTTGCAATTTAGGAAAGTGTAAGTCATAATTTGATAGAAACTAGAGCCTGTTCGCCACTTTTTTGATTACCCATTACTTCCCTTCTGGAACTTTAAGTGAATTTTCATCTCGGTGCACGTGCAAAGTCTGATAATCGACCTAGTGTTTACCCCGACATAAATTTCTGTATCAATCCATCTGAAATCTGCACCCATGAAGACACAATGGAGATTAGATGGGTCGTTGCTATGTTTGAGTGGATTGGTGAGTGCAGAGTACTTTGTTTTAATTTATTGCAAGATGCAATCTCATGAATTTATCAAAATACTTATTACAGATCGAGTTCAATCCTATTACGAGGGGACGTCTGAATGGCAATACATGGATAAGTTACATGAATTTATAGACGGAGGAATGCAAGATGAATCATTTCTGGATTCTGTCAACAGCATCATGGCAAAAGGATGTCACCTTGACCCATGTGATATTGGTTTGTCAATTAAGAGTGACAGGTATCGATATGGGTTTGAGAGGACGCAAAACATGATCAATATTCTACGAGTTGTCTTTGATTTACCTGTTGGCAATGCGTCCACAAACTCCTTCACGCCTTCATCCAGCTCTGAACCTGCAATTCCGAACATTTATGCAGACTACGATGTCGTGAATCAATATTTCCCATCAAAGCAGCCTACAATGTCCCCTATAGTTACTATTTCTCCCACGGATGCACCACTGGAGTTTATCAATACTGACCCAACAAGCAGCCCAGTAGAGTTCAGCAACATAACAGTGTTCAATGACAGTGGAAACTACACGGTTGATAGCAATTCAAGTCATAATGACGGAGAGACTCTCATCATCACGGACAAAACTACTCTCACATTGATTGCAGGAGGCAATGTGACTGCTCCTCAAAATATAGAGTGGCCGGCGATCCGTCTTTCTGTTGGATCTACAATCAACGCTACCTCTGGAGTTGTCCAGGGTTCACATGTTTCTGGGAATTTTGACACAGGCGGCACAGGAATTCACTTAGCTAATGGTCAATCTTCCACTGACACAGCTGGCTACGGTTATTTTTACGACGGAATAATTGTCATGGGAGGAGATGGGCGAATAGGTGGAGATGCGTTGATTGTTAATGGATTCGGGACTGAAGCTTTCATCTATGGTGGGGAATTCATTGGAGGATCAGGTGCAAATGCCGACCTATCTGGGCTTAGTGTCAAGGTCATCAACTCAGCCGTGGTTCATATCCATGGAGGTGTTTTCATTGGAACAGTGCAAGTGGAGGGGACATCTTCAGTCTTGCTATATGGATGCTTCGCACAGAATGACACTGAATTTACAGGCTTGTTTGCAGACGATATTGAAGCAAACATAGAAATTGATGGAGATGGAGAAGTCATCTTCTTATCGGCAGCTGGACAAGAATGTGAAACATTGCCAAGTGTTGCTCCTACCAGCTACCCCACTCTGTCATCAAAACCTACTCCACAGAGTGTAGGAGTGAAGGACATTGTGATTTCTTCTTTTATAGTTTCGATGCAACTACTTGCTGTTGTGCACATGTGTGGTTATAGTCTTTAATAGAGAAGATGACAAAATTTGGCTCAAGAACAGCAGTCACCCTTGGTATCATCATCATCATGCGAACCGTGAGAAATGCCACCGGGCATGACCCTGCTGCTGTGTCAGGAATCAGCCTGAAATTGTGCCCAAATTAGAATCCACCAAGTTTACGAATGAGCTATGAAGTAGCAAAAGACAGATCGAGAGAAAATCGTAAGGTCGTAAACCGTAAAGCTTCACAGTATTCTGACGAAAAGTGAGCAGAGGAGGATAGGGATTGAACAAAGAGCCAAGCCTAGTCCCCATAAACCATGACTGCACATCAAATAAGCATTGGTGGAGATTAGAGTGTATCTTCATTTACCCAAATCCAAATAAAAATAAGTAGCATCATTACTTGTTAATCCAGATAAAGGCATGTTTTGTGCAATTTTGTGTTCCATCTCTTTACTGAGTCTGCAGTTCACATGATAGACACCCAATATGACTTCATAGGATGAGCACAAGCGGAGTGGAATTTGCTAGGTGGCTACTAGCTAATGAATTTGAAACATTTAGATTTAGCTGAAAATTCCATTTTTAGCAAAAAGATGGTTTAAGATTTCTCTTATTGCATCTATTCATTCAGAATAGGGAAATTTCGGTACTGGTTGTACGCAGGATGACGATGCTGGCTGATTTCGAGTACTTTCTTTGTATAAGCAACAGCCCAAGTTTTGGGTTTCCGGCCATTCGCTTCTCCTAGCTTGTGCATCTGATGCTGGCTTGGTGAGTTGCTGTTCGCCCTTACCGCATCTCTTGCACTGGTATTTCCCCACAGCCCTCCAATAAAATCTTCTTCATCAGAATAGTCTTCACTTGCACAAAACTCTGCCAGCCGCGATGAGGTTTCTACAGCCTCTGGTTTATTGATATTCTCGGGTGACACCTTGGTGAGCTGTTTTTGAGTAGTTAGAAAGTGTCTGCATTCGTTCATGAGGTATCGTCGTGACATATAGTTTCCTCCAGTCACCTGGTGCAACACGACAATGAGCTGGCAGGCTAAGGCGATGAATTCTTCAGAAGCCTTCATCCTAGAGAGCAGGCTTGACATGTGATCGGTAGGGAGAAGTTGCCGAATGAATATTAATCCTTGACTGTGCATTTGTTGAATGAGGGACTCGGCATACGCAAGATGATCTTGTTGATTTTCTTTGTTCTGTGATCGACCAACGAAGCTTCCATTGTGAAGTGTGCTTTCCTGTGGACATGTGAAGCTGTATCTCAATGAGACAGCAGTAATGAATCGAGCTACTGTATCATCGAGACCATTAGGAATGTCGAAGCTTAGGTACTGCCCACGGAGCCGATGTTTAGATTGACTGAGCTTGACTAAGTGACTAACATGTTGGTCTTCTGCGGTATTTGTAGCCAAAGTCGTTGAGGAAGTCCTTGTAGGTGTTTCATTGTTATGATATGCAGATGTTGGTGCTATATTGATTGTTGAATTATAGCATGCACTGCCGTCATCAGGTATATTCATATTGACAGAAACCTCAGATTGTAAGGTCGTCATTTTATTAGAGTTGGATTTTGGTTTCGAGTTGGTCTTGTAACGTTGAGCAATACTGCGATGACTGCTACCATAAATTTTCCCCGTCGCTGCAGCAGTTTGCTTGGTTTGATCATAGCTTCTCCTGTAATTCACCATTAGCTTTCTTTCACCATGTTGATCTTGATGCAGCTTCCTCATGATGGCAGTTGGAGTAACAAATGAGGACTCCGTATTGGGATACTGACTTAGCGGTATGTCAGGATTATTAGATTGTTTGTAGTGGGAATATTTATCCCAGGCACTTTTGTGATCAATGTCTCTTGCACTGACAACCTAAATCGAGATGTATACAAGTGTGACATGAGATTCGACACAAACAAATGAGGGAATACAACAAGATGATGTTTGCTATTCACCTTATCCACAAATGTCTTATGAGAGTGGATAACAGAGTGATCACCGATACAGCCAATATGATAAGAGATCTAACCTGTCGTGGAAAAATTAAGCCTATATCTGCACGATATACATCTCACCTTGGCCATCTTTTCCTCGCGTTCGATGGTGCTTGTAATGGTTCGTTCGTAGCGAATGAAATCATCATTAATGCTCTTCATTAGACCGAAGAAGTCACCATCGACACTAAACCTCTCAATATACAAGAGCAATCGAGCATGTAACCCAATCTCGACAAGCCTATTGCGTCTTATTAATTTGCTGATTCTTCGACGCACATGCGCTTGAATTTTTGTTGCTGCCTCGTGTGCTTGGTTAGCTTGCTGTTCTTTCTCCAGCTCTCTTAAACGAAGTAATCGCTCCTCTGTCATCTTCTCTACTTTCAATTTGCACATATGCCCTCGGCTTGGAAGTGGAAGACATGAGCCAACAGTGTAATTTCGGACTCAGATTACATGAATTAACTTCAAGTGCAGCAAGCACATACCATAAGCTCTGGATCTTTATGGCTGATTTTTCGCGTAGCTGACAGATATGGATTGACCAAAGATGATTTCGTTGCATGTAAGCTGCTCTCTTGCGAAACATACATTGAACCCTGGTGGCCATTACATTGCGGAGTACTTTATGAAGACGAACTGCCTCAATAGTCGCCAGCGCTGATCGAACTATGCGTTCAATCTCTAACGCTGCTGAGAACTCAGTTAATGCAATGGTTTCTGATCTGATACAGGTCATACTCGTGCGTAATAGAAATCCTCGGATGACTTTTTGAGCATGTGGTGCTGCTAATTGGTATGCATCTTGAGTCATGATTGAAAGTTCAGCTTTGGCTGATTTATGTAATCGAAGAGCCTTCTCGTATCTTGGTCTTATCATCGTGAGCACTGTCTTTGCATGCACACGATTCCAGATTCCTGACTGCATTAATTCCACGTTCATCATAAGCTCCTCCTCCTCTTCTTCCTTGCCAGTATCACCCACCCTTGTTGTAGTTGCAAGTCTCTCTCTTGCATCATGCTCTGCCCGTTCGCATTTTGTCATTTCAGTATCACTTTCTTTGATAATCCTCACATACTCCTCCATCAAGCTTCTTATAGCGTGAGAGAGTATTCTGAGGTATTTAAATTGTGGCTTCAAACTTGGCAGGGAGGTGTTGCATTTCAAACACTTGTCATTGTGATGATTATTGGGCTGGAGACATTCATCGCCTGAACTGTTGAAGGCATGGCATCGCCATCCACCATCACTAAATCCTTCTGGCAGGGGCAATACCACAGTCACTTGACGGCCATTCTTGACAGCATCGTAATATGGAGTGTCGTCATCAATTCTTGATGCCGAAAGATCTTCTATTCGTCTATTTAGGGTGACCCTCGTAGATACAGTATCGTCTGCTGCAGACGACAAATCAAGAAGCTGGTCGTTTTTCACGTTAAATATCAGAACCCCTCTCACCTCACCCTGCTGCTTCTTTAGCACAGACCTTCGATGCATTTCTTGAAGCATGGGCTGAAGAATGGTGGTTTGCCTGGCTCTTTGAATAGATTGTTGTTTTAACATTTTGGATTCGCCAATGGCAGAGGGCGAGGGTGATTTCGGGTTCATGTTTTGTCGTCTTCCATAGGGGCCTGAGAGTCACAGACTTGGCCCCAAACTCCGACTAACACTCTTGACTAGAGCAGAAGGACTTCTCAAACATTTTGAGCTGGGGAGAACAAGGAGACCCAAGGACTTGTCGGAAACACTTCTCTCCTTTCGTTTTGAGGTTTGAGGTTTGAGCCTTTCGGAGAGAAAATCCAAAATCAGAGAGGTATTTATTTGCACAAAGTTTTCTCAGCTTTCCGGTTACTATATGTAGACGCTTCGACGCTTCATGACAATATCAGAATATTCATATAGAGGCGATTGCCACCCTCCCAGATTGTCTCTTCCCCCCATTCAAATGAAATCTCTTCTAGAACCCGAGCTAGTCATCGATCAGTGTGATGTGATTGCATCTATCCCACCAGTAATAGAGCGACAAAACTTTGATAAGAAAAGCCATAGAAGCAGAGGCAAAAAGCACCCCAAGAAAAGTTCGAGCTCCCAAATTGAAAAAGAACGGCTGAGTCAGTCAAAAGCAAAACTCAACAGACAGTTGCATGATGAGCATAGGGTTTATTTTGCTCGCCTCAAGTCAGAATGTCAGACCAAGTTCCGGGTTGAGACAGTAGCTGCCAATGTGATTCAAAGGCATGTGCGTGGATTCATGGTCCGACGACGGATGAATCCAAAAAAATATGGTCTTCTACGAGAGTCTTTCGAGAAGAAATTGTCAAATGACGAGATGTTTGCGATGGTAGAAGAGGCCTTACAACAATCTGGTGTTGTCTGAGCTCTTGTATGACTTGGACCATATAACTTTGATTCTACATCATTTACATGCAAACGTAATTCACCTGAAGCATGATCTTTCGAAGTAGTCTTTCGCGCCAATAGGTAGAATATTGAATGTGGTACTGTCGACCTACAATCTCTGGCAGTCTTTGGTAGGGATTGACATTCGAGTCACAACAGCTTTTTGGGTCAAATATTGAGCCAAGAGGGATGGAAAATTAGGTACTTCTTTGTAGCCAGGAAAATAATAATTCACGTCGACCACCAATATTTCACGAACACTCAAAATATCGTTCACACTAGTGTCAATAGAACTATTTGTCTGATCATGTTTGACCAACACATCAAATCCAAATAGGTCCAATCCAAATGCAGCACGCAATGTGTTGGTCACAGGTTCGATCTCTTCTTTTGTCACGTAACTTGCTAGATCTCTGGCTTTTTTCGAGTTCCTTTCCTTATGATTATCTGTCTCGGTGGCATCTAAACTTGCTGTGCAGAGTCGTGCCTTCTTGCAGTCTGGCCTGCACCGTATTACAATCACTAATACCAAAATCAGAGAGTGTTGGGTACGCTCGCTGGGAATTAAAAGCAACGTAACTGAAACTCTTACACCCACTGTGTCGCTCAAATTCAACATACCAACTCTTCGAAGGACTATTTTCACAATAGATATCTTCTTTGTTTGGAAGTTCATTCTCACCAGGAGGGAGATTTGGCAAACTTTCTCTCGCGAAGACCCACACAATTTCTCCTAACACGTATGCTTTGAAGGCACGGAGTTTTGAGCCGCATTAGACCATCTCGTGCTAGGACGATACCCATATGATGTGAGGACTTGGTACCGGCCGCTGTCAAAGGCTTTGCAATTAAAGGGTAACGAAATCCTGCAGCATCCATATCCTTTGCAAGGATTGACGGAACGGATTCTTCGCCTTCTTCTACGACACGGAATCGGGGTGTATTCACTGATATACCTCCTCTGGTCTTCACTCCCTCCAAACATGACGACAGGACTTGGGCCATATCAGCACGAGACATGACTGCCAAGATATTGATGGGAGAATCAACTAAAACACATGATGGATGTGACTTTTCCTTGTATGCACGTAGGCGTTGGATTCGCCGTGCTGCGCGTTCTTGGTGTCTAGTCAAGGAATGAAAATGATCTGCATTTGTCATGGCATCACTATTGGTATCTCCAAAAGAATCAAGAAGTTCAACGGCCTCAGCAATTCGATCACCCTTACAATCCATACAACCACTAGATTCATTATTATGTTCAACATGCTGCAGTTGATGTTGTGATCGGAGCATCTTCGAAATGCACAGTATATCCTCTGTCATTTTATGCAGTATCACATCAAACTTCCCCCCATGTTGTTCTTGCAATGGTATATCTAAATCAATGGGGACAAATGAGACTCGGATTGGGTGTCTCCTCATGCCACTACCACCACTTGAACTGCGTCGGAAAGAATGATTCGACGGATACTGAGGATTGTTCACGAGAGAAGCTTCTTCGTTCATATTTTTGCACCTCGAATCAACATTGGATTGAGATGAGGTAGCCAAGGTTGTTTCGGCGGTAATCATAGAATCAGCCACGGACTGATCTCCGTCACCACTAGCTCCCAATCCCTTATGCTGTACCCATGGAATGCAACCACTTGCATCTGGTAAGAATGTCAGTTTGTATGCCAGTACAACCACGTATACTACGATGTGAGGCAATAGAAGATGCACGTGTACTGCTGAGACTTTTGGCATCCTCTCATCATCGCAATTGTAAGTTGGGAAAGTAGTAAGCTGCTTGTTGATCCTTGTCGACAGTGTTTCTGTGGTCTATCGGTGATAGTGATGACTCTTCATAGGCAATTATTGGAGTAATGACTGTAGAGAGAGCCTTGGAGGCTTCGGCCATAATTAGATTCATGGTTTGCATCTTATTAAGCCGACTTGTTTAGATGAAAATGTATGTTTAACTAGACCTGCAGATTATAAACCTACAACTCACTTTTTTTGGCCCAAATGCATACCCGACAATAATGTTTTCCAAGAAGAAGGGCTCATCTTGAATGACTTGCGATGTAGCTACAAGGCTGTCTTGTGATCTAGAAGCAGTATCCTGACACAACATCGTGTTGTGAGATGACACATTGTCTGCCTCGACCTTCAACTCATTCTCCATTGTTTTCTCCTACAAAAGATATGAGTCGGGCGAAGCCAAATTAGATAACTTGAATATAATAATTACTTTATTACTTTGTTGGTTGGATCCGAGCCTGTTTCCGAAGATCCATGAGAAGATTCAGCATGGAGCTCGTGATATTAGTTTTAGTGGTGAGTGTGAGTGGAGTGGAGGGTCGGTTGTCGGTTGGTTGTCGGCTGTGTTTGTGTTGCGTTTTTTGCGTTGTTTGCTGGGGTGCTAGATATGGCGGGAGGAAATTTAGACTTCACCATGCACCCCCGCACCCGCACCCCGCCCGACCACCGACCATGACCATGAAACAGAAATCCTAATTTTTGCGACATCATATTATGTTGCTTGTAGAGAACAAAATAGGAAATATCCAGACGATTTTCATGCAGCTACCGTAACTGGAAGTGATGTTTCAATCACAGTAGAATCAGCCTGAATCAGCCAGGGAAACACGCCAACACTATCATTATTTTTTGTCAATCCAAGCGTCATTGCTAATAGCACACCTACTACTTATATTATTTTACACGTTTGTGTTCCGGTCTCATGTCGTCCTTTCCAAACACAAAAATAGATCCGGTGAAGTACTCCCTCCTTGAGAACCGCCTTGAGGGAGAGGGAGGGGTTCCGTCCAGTTTTACGCCTCCCCGAATTAGTGATGAGATCAGTTACCATGATAGTCATGGCGATGTTAGTCGATTAACAGAGGCGAGTCAAAGTTCTTGTAAGACTATCAAGTGTGCCAATGTTGCTTCTGTTTGTGATATGGTGAGTTCATTGTGCCGCATTGGTGTGTGTATTCTTTTCGTGTACTATGTATGTTTTCTTATATTTTGTACGTCAATTGAATCAATTCAATTCCCTTATCTTGATGATGTTCAGAGTGACCCTACTCTTTGCAAGGAGAACGAAGATAATAAAGAAGCAGCAGCAGCCAAGGGGGTGAGTGGAATATCATTTATACCTAGAGAAGGTGACATAACCAATATTACTTTTGTTCTCTCATTCGGCCTCTTCTCTCGTTTTCTTAAGACCAAGGGCAAAAAGAAGAGCACGCCCAACAAACGTCCTGCCTCGGCCATCAGCCTAACCAAAACTTCCAACAGTGCCAAGAAAGACCAGGAAAAGTCTCGCAAGGCCAAATCACCCAAATTGCAATCGGAATCAAACGACAAAGATAATAATGTTGGCCTTGCCCCAAATAGTGCCTCTAGAGATACACTGTTTGGATATTTTTCCAGTGCAAGCAATCCATCGAAAACAGCTGGGACGACACCGGGAAATAGTAAATTGAGTACTACCAGTCCTGCAGTTATGACAAACAGTAAGACGGTTGGTTCGAGTAATTCTACTTCCAGTCCTGCGATGCCCAAAGCAAATAGTGGATCAGGATCTAGGTCAGCTGTCTCTACATCTCCTCTTCCTTCTAAGCCGTCATCTGTCCCTGCCAAATCCAATGGACAAAAAAAGCTCGATGGATATTTTTGCTTGGGCAAAGCAAACAGCAATAATACCGGCAAAGAAAAGGTCAAGTCCCTCCAACAGTCTGATTCAAACGATGAAAAGCAAACAATCAAATCCAATATGTCCGCATCTGAAATATCTTCACAACATCTACACGACAAAATTGTCTCGCTAGAAAAACAATTAGCCGAAGCAACCTCACAAAATCTCGCAATCAAAAACAATCAAACCATGCTAACACTCCAGCTTCAAGCCACAGTCAAACGTCAAAGTATTGAAATGCAACAAATCAAATCTGATTCAGAACAAAGAACTAATAAGGCCACAAATGTTATTGAAGAATTGATAAGAAAAGATAGTATTCAAAAATCGGTTGAACTACGACAAAAATTGGCGTCTGATGGGGCGCGATTGGGAAGGTTGGTAACTACACGAAGGGGTGGAATATCGAGGGCTATTGAAAGTTGGGAGGATGGGGAAGAACCTCTGAAGTTGAAGAAGCGGAGAGACGAGCTCAAAAAAAGGAGGAAAATTTTAGAAAAGAGATGGGGGGAGTTGACTCGTGACAATGTCGATAGTGGTGAATTATTTGGTGACCTTTCGAATGATATTATGGATGATTTGGAGAAATTTGAAGCCAAAGAGACTATCCGGATGCATCTCGATGAGTTAAAACGAGAGGAGAGGAAGCTAGATGAACAGGAAGTGGCTTGTACTCTCGAGAAGAGAAAGCACGTGAGGACTTTGAAGTTGGTGTCAAATGAAGATACTTCCAGGTTTAGATTCCGCCAAAAGGTTCGTGTTCCCCATATGAATGCAGTATTGCTGTGACATAAGCTTGCTAACCCAGCACCATGCCTAACTATCATCACACATTGTATCCATGCAGCTTCACGATCGTTATATACCACTGAACATGCTAGGCAAAGGAGGCTTCAGTGAAGTATGGCAAGCGTACGACCTTCAAGAGCTCCGTCACGTCGCTGTAAAGATCCACCAACTAGAATCATCCTGGTCGGATGCCAAGAAAGAAAATTACACAAAGCACGTCTCACGTGAATACGAAATACATCGTGAAGTACGCCATCCTAGGATAGTGTCATTGTACGATGTTTTTGAGATCGATACTGATTCGTTTGCTACCGTGTTGGAGTGCTGCGATGGAGATGATCTTGATACAATACTGAAGGATAGAGGAAGACTCAATGAACGTGATGCTAGAGCCATTTTGCTGCAGGTTCTTTCAGGTATGAGGTACTTGAGTACTCCGTCTAAAGATGGAAAACGGCAGGGAATTATTCATTATGACTTAAAGCCAGGGAATATACTGTTTGATGATGATGGAAGGGCCAAGATTACTGATTTTGGGCTTTCGAAAATTGTTGATACAGGAGATTATGATGAGGGTATGGAGCTGACGAGTCAAGGAGCTGGCACCTATTGGTATTTACCGCCTGAGTGTTTCTTGATGGACCAAGATGTACGCATAAGGTGAGACTCAACGGTTTTCGTTGCTGCATTCAAGTTACCCATGTAACTTTGACTAATAATCATATGCTCACACACTGTTGTGCACAGTAACAAAGTTGATGTTTGGAGTATAGGCGTAATATATTACCAAATGTTATTCGGGCGGCGTCCTTTTGGAGAAGGAGAATCACAGGACAAAGTCCTACGTAACCAAACGATGCTCAATGCGACTGAAGTGCATTTTCCAGTAAAACCCCTCATCTCAGAGGGAGCAAAAGAGTTTATAAGAACATGTCTCACATATGACCAGATGCATCGGCCAAATGTTGGCCAACTGTGTGAACATCAGTATTTGCAGTCAACGTTACCCGACTAAGCACATGTTTTGTCTGTCGTCTGCGGTGTAACATTTAGGCTTGTTTATTTTTTACGTCGCATCATCTCTCTCCTCGAATTCTTTATTGTCTTTGCCTACTCCTCAAGTACGATCAAATACGATTGCATGTATTTCGTACTGGGTTTCGAAACTAAGTTCAACAGTACACATTCCTGATGCAACAAGCGGACCAAAGTATTGAGATAAGGTGAGAAGAAAACAGCTCTCATGAACTACCTTAAGCATCGCCGTGGACGTAAGCATTTAATCCTCTGTATGTATCGTTCCACTTTACTACGCATTTATGCTTACATATGATCTAAGCACTGGCAAAGAAAGGAACCTTGGCCTTGCTATTTTCAAATGTTTCTGCCTTTGCCCCTCCCGCAGCAGTTTTACTCTGAGCCTTTAGCCCTGTTGGTCCATCTGCTCTAGCAATAATCTCATCAGCCACCATTAAACCACTGCGTGTCGCACCTTCCATTGAATCCAAATAATCTTGATACGTGTAGCTACCAGCCAAGAAGAAGTTACTAATAGGTGTGGCTTGCTTGGGTCTAAATTTGTCCTGTCCTGGCTTTTCTCTGTATAACGACTGACCCAACTTGACCACACTGGACCACGTGCACTTGAGCTTACGACTAGATGGGAAGAGTTTGTTCAATTGATCAATACAATCTTGAACAATTTGATCATTGGAGCGAT
Source organism: Cyclotella choctawhatcheeana (assembly GCA_036939855.1). Lineage (NCBI taxonomy): Eukaryota > Bacillariophyta > Thalassiosirophyceae > Thalassiosirales > Thalassiosiraceae > Cyclotella > Cyclotella choctawhatcheeana. The sequence goes on from JALLPH010001125.1 coordinate 20,253, forward strand.
CAAATGCACGTTCATCAAAAACTGCCTGGATCAAACTACCTTCGCCTTCTTTGTAGTATTCACCGGGAGACGTCACTGCAAGATCAGCAAAGCAACTGAACTCAGCATCAGCAGAGTACAATAAGTTGTCGATTCCACCACCCCGTCCATCCGATTGATCACCAGAAATATCCATCATTCGTACATCGTCGTTCATTTCCGTAACCCATCCGTCAAATCGTACTTGAACTGTTGCAATGGGGACAGTATCGAGATTGTAAATATTGTCAAACATGGGATAGGCATCTCGGAATGCTTGAGGCAGCACCTTCTTAATACCGGGCACATCTAAAGCACATACCACGGTATCAAATTGACGCAATTCCTCCTTGGGTCCAACCTTGATTCCAGTAACTCTTGATGGTTTTCCAGATTCATCTGTATCATAAACAATTTCTCTGCATCCCGTTGAGGTATTAATTTTGACTCCCCTGTCCTCGAGATATTTAATGATTGGATCATGCAAACAGGTTTGAGGACTGCCCTCGAGCATCCTTAATACACTAGCCTCAGTGCGAATAGCGAATAACATAAAGATTGTCAACATGCACCTTGCCGAGATATGATCACAATCTACGAATCCCAAGGCATACGCGATAGGATCCCACATCCTATCCAGGCTACCCCTCGAGCCACCCAACTGTGTAAACCATTCAGTAAATGTAATATCATCCAATTCGCGTACCATATCCATCCCCCCGTCAAAATCAAACAACGCCCTAACAATAGGCGAAGTTCCCAAGCGTAATGCATTATGGAATTTATCCTCCAATCCCAGTTGCTCTGTCTTGGCAAACGCCTGTAGACCACTAACCGGAGCGCCAATAGGGAACTTGAAATCCAATGCACCCAACTTGCCCCCCTCATTCACAAAGGTATGAATATGTTCCTTAATGCGTAACTCGGTATCGAAACTACCAGTGCGTTTCATAATCCCGAATAAGTTGTAATAGCAGCCAAAGAAGACGTGCAGTCCCATCTCGATATGATTGCCGTCTTTGTCTTTCCAGCTGGATACCTTACCACCAACGAAGGGTCGCAATTCAAACATTTCGACGTCGTGCCCTGCATCCGCTAGATCCATGGCGGCTACCATTCCTGCTAGGCCGGCTCCCACTACACCAATCGACAACTTCTCGGTGTTTTTCACGCCTGGTCCATTAATGGCGCGTGTCATTAGATCTTGGTTTAAGAAGGAGTCGTTGCCGATTTGTTTCTTGGCCGATTCGGATGTGAACTCATCCGCGGGTGCGGTGGCGGATGCTAGCCTGCTGGTGGAGGGACTGAGGATCCTCCTCGTGGAAGGGGCAAAGGCCGATGCGGTGGCCAGCAGAAGGGCGGCGATAGAGAGATGGACCATTCTGTTTGTCTGTATGTGTTGAAACGCAGAAGACACGAAGGAATAAGGTGCGAAGACGGGAACGCTTTATTATTGCTCTGCCATTGGTGGCTTCGGTTGATGATGTTGTGTTGGTAAATTTTTAATTGACAGGGGAGGATGGAATGACGCATGACGCATGACACATGACAGATAGTGAATAGTGAGCAATAGTGGGCGCTGGCTGGCACTGGCACTACTGCCTGTAGAGGCTCGCACACTTTTCTGTTGAGTGGGTTCTGGTCTTCTGTTCTGTCGTCTGTCGTCTGTCGATGATGACAACAGAAAGAACTATTATCATCTAATGCCATTGCTCCAAATCGCGTTCCCAGCCAAAACACTACACTACACGAAGTATTCGATACAACCATGAAGACTAATCTGATTCTAACAGCATTCACTCTTCCAGTCGGACTGGTTCTATCCTCTACACTGCAGAACCAGAACCTTCGTGGAAATGACACCTCGGGCTCTGCTGGCAGTACTTCACCCAAATTGAGCGAATGCCTTCTATCGGCCGTATCCAATGATGATTGTGGCACTGCTGTGGCAGGATGCATATGGTGCGCCGAACTGATTTATGGCTTGTGTTTGACGGAGAGTGCTGCGCAAAAGGTTAGGTGGATGCCATTTTTCACTTGCACATTTGGTATGGTGGAGGATGAGAGTGCATCGCAGATTAAAGAAGATTCTATGAGGATTGCTTGAGTACTTGTTGCAAGGTGCATAATGTACTAGGAGACAAATGATGTCGAGTTTTCCCAATGAGATTATAATATACAGTGTGTTTAGAGTTCTGAGTTCGAATAGAGATGAGTGTAAACTGTAACCTTGATGAGAGGTAAATAATGTAGCCAAAGTCAGAATGTTGAACAGAAAAATGGCATACATTCACCCATATCTCGTCAATGGACCTGTTCATTATCTTTACATGCGCTAAAACCTCCCTTATGAGATGTCTTTGATATGGTAGCTATTATTTTCTATGCTTAATGTACAAGAGAGTATCTAGCTTCTATCATATCCCTCATTCAAGCAATAGTAAGAAGATATTCCTGCAAACTCTCCATATTCTTCGCTTCCCTCAATTTCCTCAAACAGCTCTTATGCAAAAGCCTACAAGTTTCCTTATTCATACCGAGTATCTCAGCACTATCTACAATTGTGTGTTCTTTTCCATCGCATAATCCATAGACTAATCGTATAAGTTGAATTTCTTTCTCGTTGAGATTTGCAACTAATGCAGTAACAATATCAGCTTTAAGACGAGCTTGTTCTGCCAAGTCGACGTCGTCTTTCATGAATGCCTCGTTCTGTTTGGATCCTTCTCCTTGACCACTTCGTGATGATGACGTATATTGATAATCTAAGCTAAGCACATTTGATACCGATGTCATTCTCTTGATATTGGCGTCAACCTTGGAGGCTTTGGTACCCAATTTATCTGCAATCGCCTGAGAAGTAATTTCATCCCTGGTTTTCCCTTCCTTACCCATATCATGCATGGCTGATCTAATGTTCCTCCAAGTCTTCTTTTCGTAGTAAGGCAACTTCACAAACTCCCCTAATCGCTGATTTTGCAATGCACCCTTAATCCAAATGGTAGCGTATGTGCTGAATCTTAACCCTTTATTGGGATCAAACAACTCAGCGGCACGGATAAGACCAAGTGAACCCTCTTGAATTAACTCGTCAAGGGTCAATGATGAATACTGTGGTCGACGAATAAATTCTCGAGAAATCGCATGTACTAATCCCATATTAGATGAGACTAATTCTTGTTTGGCTGATCGGTATTCGGCCACAGTTTGGCGAAGGGTTGCTGTGTCAATGTTAGCTAATGCTGCCCATTCTTTTTTGCTGGGAGCACGATGATTTGTGGATTCGTATTCAGTCTTCAGTTTGTGTAAAGACACGCCGGACTGGATGGCGTTGGCTAATGTGTACTCATATTCTTTTGTCAGGGGGTGAACTTTCCCAGCTGTGAGTTTAGCAGAGGCTGTTAAAAGGTTTGATTGTTGTCTAAGTTGTTGGGCTTGCATTTGAAGCAGTGTTTCAGGATCGACGTCTGCTCCTTTAAATTGTTGAACTCTCTTGGTAGGTTTGACTGCATCTTTTACAGACGCCTGCATTATCCTATCTGACAAAGATTCAAATGGATCGCTTGACACAAATTCTTCTTCAAAAAGAGCAGCGAGCCAAGCATCATTATCTAAGCTGGGCGCAATAGACGATAGCAGTGCATTCCGTCGAGATCCTAATGATTCGCTTCTGAGATCGGATACGAGACGTGGTTGATAGAGCGGGGTGGAGAGCGCGGAAGTAGGGGAGAGAATGGCCACGGAGCACGCGGCGGTTGTTAACATTGCTCGTTTACCAAGCATGATTCGTTCGGACCGGATGTTTAGAATATGTTGAGGGAGAGATATCATTGTGGTTTGGTGTGTGGATGAAGAGAGAATGAAATGGAGAGTGGCTGTTATCATGGACTGTCGACGGAAGATTATTATCATCTCGTGGGGTGGGGAGGGGGAGGGGGCGGAACAAAAATGCGCTTGTGCCAGCTGGCAAAATTTTCATTTTTAGTCGGAATGTAGGGTGACGCCGGTAGATTTTTGTTGATTCACAACATTAAATTTGGAGGGCTTTTGGAAATATTCAAAATACACTACTATTATTTCAAACATTTGTCGCGTCATAAAGGGGGGGACACGTCATTGGTGCTGAGAAAGAGCTGTCAGTTTTTAAAAAAAACGTAAATACTGAAAAGAAAACGTAAGTCTCAGCTATGTTGCTTTCGACATTAAAATATTTTTGAGTCTTTTCACTTAACGAGGTTTTCTATTTATTCCAACTCTGAGTGTAGGTTTACATAGACTCCGATATGTTCTTCCAGAGGGAGGTTGGACGATTCCTCTGTCCTCTGTATGTCTACGCGCGGCCATTGGTCGATCGTTGGTGGTACATCTGAATGATTCTATGCAGGCACGACTGTTGGAACTGCGAGGGACACTAGTAAAGTGACCCTCCGGGAGTTGGGATATGTACCCCTTTTTCACCCAGATATCATTAAATGTATTTTGTGATGGATAGTATTCACCTGCCGCTGTAGTTTGTGTTTGCTGGACGCCGTAGGGGTAGGTTGCATAAGTCTTGACTTGTTCCGGGTCCTTGCTGCTAGAGGTGCCATAGCTGCTGCTGTTACTCACGATTGTGTGCTTGAGGCTGGTGGCTGCGTTGGTAAATGGATTGGAGGAGGATTGTCTTGCAGATGCGGCGGACAGCTGTGTGTTGTTGCGCTGCCCGCCTTGCAACTTGAGGAAGTGGATTGGGAGGCAGGGGTGGATTATTGATGTTTGGTGCTATTGGCACCCTTGGAACTGGTATCGGGAGTGGGTCCACCCTTGGAACTGGTTGCCCACTGTCCACCCTTGGAACTACTGGTTGCACTTGGTCCACTGTTGCATCTTGTTGTTGTTGCAATTTGTTTTCGACTTGTTGCACGGTAAGCTTTTTTTTTCTGCTATTTCGTGCTAAATGCTAACTTTATGCTAGATTTATGTGGATTTATACTTCTAAAGTTATG